>MU002411.1:0-16582 GCA_010093585.1 Melanomma pulvis-pyrius CBS 109.77
TCTTTTTCTTTTTCTTTTTCTTTTTCTTTTTCTTTCTCTTTCTCTGCGCAGTCGAAATGCGACAAAGCACCGAGAAAGCAATATAGAGTCATGACAATAGTGATTGATATAGCAATTTCAACAGGCAATAAAGTACGTAGACGTGCATGTCAGCCAGCAAACGACGATATCCACAATGCGCAAACAAAGAAACAATACACAAACTCGACTAGAAGGGGCTTCAACGAAGGCTAGGGGGTGAAGGACCAAGGAGTTAGAGGGGAAAAGGAATGCCACGACACACAGCAGCCCGCTACCTCCTCTGCTAAAAACACCCCAACACCCGAGCCAGTGGTATGAACAACTCCGCCATACATCTCAGTACAACAACAGTCCGCTATGCGCGCTATGCGCGCTATACCAACATTCAAAGTCATACCTCACGCTTACCAACACCCACCTTAGAGCACTATATGTTCTCGGACCCAGCTCGCCAGCATCTTATCGACACGCTCGTTCGTATGCACCTTGTAATAAACCCCGTTCTCGGCGAATGATCGCTGCAGACTCTTTCCAGCATCCATGATTATCTGTCCCTCGTCGCTATCCATGTACGACTCCCATCCCAACGCTTCCATATCCGGTCCTAACCTGTGAGAAACGGAGTCGGCGAGGCTGGTGTCGTAGAATGGAGATTCCGGGTCTGTGGAGTTGAGGGAGAAGGGGGAGTTGGGCGGGGTGCAGATGGTGTTTGGTGCCGGGAGTACACCGGTTTGGAAGTAAGACCTGATGAACAACATAGTGCAGGGAGTGGGCGTTGAGATGGAGCAGTGCTGAACGGATTGTTAGCTTTGCGAAGATTGAAAAGGGGGAAGAGTTGGGGATGAGGAGTCTGAATTCATTTGAGAGCTCCATGGTGTACAATTCGCACTGCGTCGATAGCTGAGAAGGGCACTTACACCAGCAGAGTCTTGAACAAGCACAGCGCTTCCAGGGAACTTCGCACTCATGATCTTCGCACTCCGTAATGGCGTCACCGGATCTGCCGTGTTTGAGAGGAACAGAATCGGATGGCTCGTGTTGCCGCCAAAATCGTCGCCGAATTTGTGCACCGCCTTGATCTTCCAGCTCGCGCATTTCATCCGCAACATAGACCAGATGGCTCCCGAGGTGGGCGATATACTCACCAATAGATCCAGGTATTTCTCAAATGCCTCAATACTTTCCGATGTCTGGTCTTGGCCGTCGGAACAGAGAATAGCGGTTGTGGTGACATCTGAGAAGTACTTTGCCGCCGGAGCCGAGCCGTTGATGGGGCATGAGTATATATGGGTTGGGCGGTACGCACGAGCAAGGTCCTCGATGATGGAGCCACCTCCTGCTTCAACAGCCGCCAGGATGTGTGCCACAAATGGGAAAGCCACGGCCGGCTGGTATATGGCGCTGAATAGCACACTTTTGATGTCCGAGTATGTCAGAATATCCGGACCGTGTGCAGAACTGATCTCTATCGGGTTGTGGTAGAGGGATTGCACGATGCTTTGTACACGGTGCTCGATGTCTTTGGCAGACGAGGTCGATGTCGCTAGAGGACAGAGCTCTGGGCCCGAGCGAACACAGAACGTGTAGAAGGAGGACATTGCCTTTTCAGCGTCATGGAGACTGCCGTTACCCAAGCTTGTGTTGTAATCGTCCGCATTGACAACCCCGTCCAAGATTAGTCGACCAACTCGGTCTGGGAACATGGACGCAAATGTGAAGCCAAGATACGTGCCATATGAAAAGCCCCAATACTGTAGCTTGGCGGAGTTGGACTTGTGGTCTGGAACTTCCGGGCGTTTGCATCGAGCTCGTGTCTTGGCCTTCTCGGCGGCGAGCTGAGCAGCTTTTTCGGCAACGTAATCGGCGTGCTTCTCAACTATTTCGAGCATGTCTCGGGCAACTGAGGCTGTAGTCATGTATTGTTTGATATCGGGGCCATGTTCGTCGTCTAACGCTTGCTTGCATGATGTCCCGTAGGCGTGATTCATAGACCATAGCCGACCCAGAGCAGCGTCGGAGCTTCCAAGAATTCCCTCAGTTGATTCTCTCAACTTCCAGGACCAGAATGAAGGTTCATCAGGCATACAAGTGGCTCCTGGGTCGGACCAACCTATTCCACGGGGGTCGAATCCGATGATATCGAAGTATCTCTCCGAATTCATAAAGTCATCTGGTTGAACTGCCGAGTCTGGATCAACTGCTGAGTCGACAACAGTCTGAAGAACTCTTCCACTTCCAAGTGCAAACAGTGCGCCAGGGCCGCCAGGGCCACCTGGATTGATAAGAATTGGGCCGCCATATCGAGGATCATCTATTGGAACCCTGGCCGGGAGTTTGGTAATAGCGAGACTGATGGTGCTATCGGGGAATGTGCCATTGAAGTAATCAAAGGGAAGCTTTAGCTTGGCACATTCATATCCATCGTAGCAGGGCTTGAATACTAACGATTCCGTTGCTTCGAGCTATGAACAGGTCAATATGAAACGAGATCGGCGGGGTCATAGGGAGTGCGGAATTTGTTTTGATGATTCGACGACAGGGCCAAAGTAAAGCAAAGGAAAGGGGATGAGGTGTGTTTGGGACTGTAGAAATATCCCCGAGGTGGTTACAAGGCTGATCTGATAAGGGCCGGCTGTAGACCACGTGCGCTATGTGATGCTCGAAACCACTTACAGAATCCCATTCAATAGGCGCTTTCGGACTCGCAGATTCAGTAGGTGCACGATGAGATTGCAACCAGGGGAAAATGCGGTATTTCAGTAGAGGAGAGCTCGACTCTAGTCCGAGGATGATAAGAAGAATAGCCAGTCCGGCAGTGAGGAATCTGATTCGCGCTTCATGAGGGCGACGAGGTGCCGCTGGCAGGACGCTGCCGGAATCACCCCAGGTCTTCATGTTGCCTCCAATCTTAGTCGAGGGGGGCAGGCCGTGTAGGGCGAGGGGAGGATGTTTGATGTCCACGGCTCGTCGCTCGACGTCCGAGGTCGATCCCGCCCAGCCACGATGATCCCAGGCAACATCTACTCGCGGAGGTATACGAGTCGCGACCTGATGTGGCGGTGCTATCCATGGGCACACTCGGCCGTGCGTCAATCCGTGCATGCTGCCGCGTCCCAGCCTGCTGTCTTGACCATCTAACAAGTACGGATGCAGCGTGTAAACCAATGTAAACCGAGCTTATAGACCATGTAACGGCCTCTCCTGGATACAGCCGTACAGCGTAGAGATTCGCCTCTGGAATGAATCTGCTGGCAGTACCCAGGGGGCCATCGTGCGCGAAGTACTGCACAACCGTGGGCATTCGGAAGGATCCCGCGTATGCAGCCGCTTCCAGTCGCCGAGTGGAGGCATGCAAGACCGTCACAGTGCAGGGCGACTGCTTCGTGACGCCGGCTTGCCCACAGCCTGCAGTGAGACATGTCCCTCGCACCGCACGCGCCGGCCGTGTCGTACAGCTGCCATGAAAATTTCTGTCGACATGGCGAGCCGGGGCGCACAATAGCCGAGAACTCAAAGGGTCTAGCCCGCACTTTCGTCGTGCAGGTCGAATTGATGCCCGAACTTTAAATCCCGGACGGTCGAGAGATCGATGATCGGGTCCAAGACGAGGTCACTGATTGCCGGCCATGCTTGAAGACAAACTGGTGGAATTTTAAAGAGCGTGTAACTAAGAAACGCAGCCCCAGAGACAGAGAGCAGTACGCTCTGATTCGAAGATGGGTATCAATCATCTCATCACATCAGTCACCAGCCCAAATCACGATCTCTAACCCATTTTGCCCCGAAGACATTGAACAATCGCAGAAGCTCCTTGAGTCACCGGCGCCCCCATTAAAGTACGAAGACAAATGTCTAGAAAAGTCCTGACAATCTCGAACACGTCCAAAATCCATAACTATATCTTTTCATCTTCAGTTGCCCGTTGCGAGGTCGTTTTCGGTGATCGGTCGTTGAAAGCGTTAGGCGAACCACCAACGTGGAGTGAGTCTCGAACGAGACACTTACCACTGCTGGCCACCGCCCTGTTGTTCGTAGCCGCCGCCACCGCCGCCGCCCTGGTAACCGCCTCGTGGAGCGTAGCCGCCACCGCCGCCACCACCGGAGCCCCAGTTGCCGCCGCCGCCGCCGCCGCCGCTGTAGGAGTCTATGTAGAGGTCAGAGAATGCCGAGACTACAAGCTGATAGATGAGACTTACCACCGCCGCCGCGTCCTTGGTAGCCGCCGCTGCGATCTACGGAGGGGGATCAGTGTCAGAGAACTGGTAGCAAGTGAGTGATGATCGTACCTTGTCCACCGCCATAGCCTCCACCTCCGCCACGGTAACCGCCGCCGCCGCCGCCGTAGCCTCCTCCGCCACGTCCGCCGCTGAAGCCGCCTCCGCCGCCGCCGCCTGAGCGGTCAGATGCTTTGTCGACGCGGATCATACGTCCGTCGAACCTGGGAGGTTGTTAGCACGATGCTGGGCAAGGGTATTGAGAAGGATATGATAGTAGATATGAGATACAGGCACATATCATGTTTCCGGGCATGTCGAGAGACGCACACCAGTGGGTGGTAGGGCAGGAAAGTAACTCACTCAACGTTGTTCATGCCCTGCATGGCAGCGTCGGCCTCGGAGTCCTGGTTGAATCGGACAAAGCCAAAGCCACGGCTTCGGCCAGTATCGCGATCCTTCACGACAACCTGTCGTCGTGTGAGTAGAACGGTCTACAGCGCGATCATGGATGACTTACGGCCTCCTCGACCTGGCCAAACTCCTCGAACTTCTGGCGGAGGGTCGCATCATCGGTGTGCCACGCAAGGCCGCTGAACACGGCGTTAGTGAGGCGTCTGTCAAGGCGGAGGTGCGGACTTACCCAATGAACAGCTTCGACATGGTGGGTGGTCGAACGTAACTCTGAACGGTCTCAATTCACGAACTCAAACTTTGCAGATACGCGCGACAGGGATTGACTCGTGACATGGTGGGATAGTGAAAGTACAGCGGTGCAGAGTGAGTGGCAGCGGAGGCAGAGAAAGAAAGCGGGCATTGAGTTAAGGCCATGGTGGCATCATGAGTGGCAGGCAGCAGGAGCAATATGACGGAACGAACATTTAGTCTTGAACGGCTGGTAGAATGCGCAAGCAATTGCTGTCCGTAGGCGAACGAGAAAAGGTGTCGATAGCAACGAGTCGCAGGAGCAGTCGTCGAGGTGAGGGTGATGGAGTGTGGTGGAGTGGCGAGGGTTCGAGATGGCGGGGCAGGAAGAAGAGACTGCGAGAAGAAAAATACCCCTCCGACCTGATGGAAAGAACGCTAGCGGTCTCGAAAAACTCACGCAATCGCAATCGCTTGGGACAGCAGGGGCACCGGGGGCAAATAGAATCGGCGGCCGGGTATAGCACAGTAATCGGCTCTGGTGCAGTCCGGGACGAAGTGTTGGTGTTGTATGCGGGGGCACTGGAGCTGTCGTCTGCGGCCGCGCAGGCCTTCTTGTAGAGTTTGCGCGCTGGGGCCCCGGCGCCTGACGACGGACAATGGGCATATGGCGCATAGGATGGGCTCCTTCACACAGATTGGTACGCTGGGGATGTTAGTCCATCCCGTGTCTGTATTTTCATGCGGCCTGTCCACAGCCAGGCCCTCGAGAGCCCAATGACAGGCCCGCGGGAAGTGGCACTGGCTGGGCTATCCGTGTCTTATGCAAATACCAGACAGCCCGAACTGGATGATAGGTTCGGCACGAAGAGTTCTCGCAGAGGCGTGCCCGCCATGCGCGCAGCCGCATTTCGGGCCATTCCAAATGTTGAGGGGGGCCAGCCCACAACCGCGAGCAGCGCGTGGCGTGTGCGAGCCCCAAGTGCCGTCTCGCAAGTGCCAAAGGACAAGACAGACGTCAGATATGGGGTGACGTGCATGGGATGGAGGGGAGAGGGGGGGGAAGAAGAGTTGGGTGAAAGCCCTAGACGCTTATCAAGTTTTCAAGGTTCATTATCGCGCGAAGTGTGGGGACTAGCCTTTGGCAGACAGCGATGATCCCTGGCTCGTGCGCCGGGGAAGCACCAGCTTCGCACGGAGCAAGACTACGCGAGGGTGAATGTCGAGGACGACGTCCGTCGACGAGGACACGTTTCGGTACTGGGCGAATGGAAAGCACTGATGGCAAGTACAGCAGCTCTAAACAGAGCCTGGCTGATTCTCTTGCCCTCGAAGCCAAGATTGCCCAGCTCTCCCGCGCGACCAGGTCTTTGTCTACAGGTGTGGGCATGGGGAGAGTGCAACGCAATACTCTCTCCTCTCTCCGCATTGCTCTTACCCTCCTCAATTCCCTCTGATTCCACTCCCAAGCCCATGCGTATCAGGTTGGACAGAGCAGGCCGTCAACGTCATGCCTGCCCTCCACCGTCGAGCAGAGCGTCGACCAATCAGAGCGCGGCACAGCAAGCCTCAATGCACCACACTGAGAGCACGGTGATATGTGCTCCCATAAAGTCGGCTGTTGCAGACGGCTACGGGTGACTGCTCGCGGCTCGCCCCCGGGCTGAAGAGCCTATATCATCCCAAAGCGTCCATTGTGGCTGCCTCTGGGGCCTCACTGCGACGCTCCTGCCCGGAGCTCTCTCCCCACCGTAGCAAGGGCAGCATCCTGGCGATATGCCTCCTTCTTCACATTGGAAGTGCAACCTTGGGACAGACCTGCTTCAGCCTGTTACACACAACCTATCTCTTCCCCTAGTCTGGCCGCCTCCAGTCTTCTGACCGACTATCGCAGCTGGCCGCTGCCAGTGCAATGCTGTACTACGCCAGTTGACCCCCAACCTTCAAGCAGCCAGTCTAGTGGCCAGGGCTTCCGAGTGTCGATAGCGGGACGGCGCGCTCGGTCAGCCGCCCGCATCACGTCTCCGCCTAAGCCCAGGCGAGCGTCGACTTAAGATTAGCATGGACATTCAAAGATGGCTGGACGCGACTGTGCTGCCAGAACAGCCTCCGAGTCCTCCCGAGCAGCAGCCCTGCTTCCCGGAGACTAGGCAGACCCACAGAGAGAGACTCACCCGGAGGCATAGTACGTCGGACAGCTCACTCCTCGATATCTGCCCACGGCGCAAGCAGAGATCCGCAATTGAAAACGAGGACGATGTCGAGAGTGGCACCTGCAGCAACGCATTGCACTCCGCGAGACATTCCTCTGGGAGCAGCACATCGAGCCAACCGTATGCACGCCGTCCTCGACGCAAGACACGCCCGGAGCGCTACGATCCCACCACAAAGGGTGTCAATGAGCGGGGAATGCATACACGCCAGCATCGGAAGGGCGAATCAAAGAAAACAAAACGCAAGTCCAAGCTCAGCAGGGCTGAAAAGCCGGGCACTGGCATAGTCCAGAGCTTTCAAGCCAAGAATGTCCCCAGGGATCGACTGACTGTAAGACGTCTGTTAACGGTTGGTTGCCCGGGGTAGACTAATGATTGGCACAGTTGAAGCCGCGAGAGAAGCTCGGAATATTCAACAAGGGGAGGGCGTCATCGCCAGTCAAGGGCCGTGGCCGTAAGCCCCCCATCTGGAACGCCCCCGCACTCTTCAGCCCATAGCTGACCTGATTTATAGTGCCAGACCTGGTATTTTCAGAGATGAAGTTCTTGCAGAGGCATAAAGACCAACCGGAAGATGTCCCCAGGACAGGGTTGCCAAAGAAAAGGCACAAAAAAGACCCTGCACATGCGAGAGAGGACGAGATTTCGGCATATTTCACCACGGTACGACCAGCGCTAGTAGAGAAGGACGTGAATACCCAAGCGAAGGAGGGCTCCAAAAAAAAGAGTATTACGCAAGACTTGGACCAGGAGCGAAACGTAGTGGCTGGAATTGATAACGCTATACCTACTCTTGAACTACCCGACAAAGCGTCGTACTTGGGGTTCGGAAGTCGAGGCCCGCGCCATGAGAGTGGAAGCTCGATTTCGTGGTCCGAGTCGATTATGGCGCCCAGTGTAACGCCAGTACATCCCCGAACTGGATCTACTATCCATGTCGGTCAGCTGGACATGATACATCGCGGACGAGACGGAGAAGATACTAATGGTGGGGATGTGTCGCACTCACGCGCAGCCCCTCCCCCCGTAACCAGACACACAGACAGTGATGGCCGCTTCGATGTATCCTCTCCAGCTCCGGAAAATCACCGCATCTCCCGATCGCACTCATTGCCTCAGCATACCGCCTCTCCACGGCATGTGAACCTCGTAAACCGAGCTGTGAAAAGTCCAAGGCTTGAAATAGCCATATCCCCCTCGTCGATGCCATCATACATACCGCACGTCGTCGAGTTAGTCAAGCAACGGCACCAACACACAAACCCTGAAGATGCTATAGAATCTAATAGAATTTTAGAGTCTTCCGACAATCCCAATCGCGTACGTCCCCATAGAGGAGTCGTAGGTACTAAGTCTGGACACGATGTAGAAGGCGATGTTGACTCATACAAATCGTCAAGTCTTGCGAGAATCTTACAGAAATGCAATTCTACTTTCAATGAAAGACACCGGGTAGCCGCATCGTATGCATCAAATGGCCTCTCTATGGGACCACCTGCGAGACCGAGCAGCGAGAAAGAGTCGATCAACATGGGATCCCATGGGGCAGCTCACAGAATTACCACAGTGCGATTCCCTAGCGGGGTTGAAACATTTTGGCCCATCGTGCCCAACTTTGCTCCGAGCATTTACGAAGAACAAGAACGACGACAGCAATACATGCAGCAAACACACGCTGAGCGCCATGGCCACATGCAGGAGCCTTATTTTGGGGCGGTGGAGTGCCTGGAGGGAGGTGACCAAATAGAGTGTGGCGTTGCAGAGTGGGAGGCTCTTCCGGAAGAGATACTGTCGCACGAACTAGGGCTCGGCACGTTTGGAGAAGGCTCTGCGAGACCGTATGAGATGGAGTACAGGGAGCAGAGGCTCGAGCAGAGCGAAGACGTCGTTGCTAAAGGATTCTGGCGTCCTCATAAACTGTACTAGGTTGTACTGTAGGTTGTCACCGACAAGGGAAATTGTAGGGGCCGTTGTTACTGCCTTCGGGCAGACACAGAGGCGGCGTAGGGTAGTGTTTATCGCTCTGGCATGTGGATAGCTCTGGGTCATGGTCAGGTCTTGTAGGGTTACCGATGTTGTTGGTGATTTAAATGCGCTATGATGATCCGTGCACATCCACAGACACACTCCGATTCTCCGGGCAGTCGATTCTTTTGCATCCTCGGTCTATCGGTGTCTGAGAGCTCTCCGCAGAGCAGCATTGCCGGCCGCTGTTGTCTAGCCGGGTCCTGTGTCCCGTTGCATGTCTTTCCGACAACCACTGCCGTGCCTCAAGTCCTCCAAAAGAGTGAATGCTCGACTGCATTGCCCCTTTCCGACTGTTGTTGCTGCCTCGCGCAGACAATCGCTGGTGACGCTCGTCACGCTGGCTGCGCCTAAGCATCACCGCTCGCCCGCACCTGCCTGCCCCACCAATCCCGCCATCGATAAAATTCACTCGCGGACACAACAGCTGGCAGGCCACCTCCACTCTCTCCACTCCGCCTTACAAACTCGACACTCTGCAACAATGGCTCCCGTCTACACTGCCAGGAAGATTGGCGCCGCCAACACCCTCGAACACCGCATCTTCATCGAGAAGGATGGCGTGCCCGTCTCGCCCTTCCACGACATCCCGCTGTATGCCAACGAGCAGCAGACGGTCCTTAACATGATCGTTGAGGTGCCTCGCTGGACCAACGCCAAGATGGAGGTGTGTGCCGCCCAAGTCTGCCACACTAACGAACAAACAAACCTGCCTCGAGTTCGTAGCTGACGCTCCCAACAGATCTCCAAGGAGGAGACCCTCAACCCCATCAAGCAGGACATCAAGAAGGGCAAGCTGCGCTACGTCAGGAACTGCTTCCCGCACAAGGGCTATCTCTGGAACTATGGCGCCTTCCCTCAGGTGCGAGCTCGCCATGCACCGATATCGGACTACATACTGACTGCTGCTGCAGACGTGGGAGGACCCCAATGTCATCCATCCCGAGACCAAGGCCAAGGGTGACAATGACCCATTGGACGTCTGCGAGATTGGCGAGCTGGTCTCAAAGCCGGGCGAGGTCATCCAGGTCAAAATCCTGGGCGTCATGGCTCTGCTCGACGAGGGGGAGACCGACTGGAAGATCCTGGTCATCAACGTGAATGACCCGCTGGCTCCCAAGCTCAACGACATCGAGGACGTCGAACGCCACCTCCCTGGTCTGCTGAGGGCCACCAACGAGTGGTTTCGCATCTACAAGATCCCAGATGGCAAGCCCGAGAACCAGTTCGCCTTCTCCGGCGAGTGCAAGAACAAGAAGTACAACTACATATGCTTCCATGCTTGGATCATGGCTGACTGGTGACAGATACGCTACTGACATTGTTCGTGAATGCGCCGAGGCATGGGAGAAACTCATCACTCACAAGACACCTAATGGTGATGTCTCACTGTGAGCCGTCCTACCCCACCTTTGACGCAATATCCTAACAGATCCACAGTACCAACACTTCCGTCTCGCACTCCCCCGATCGAACCGATCCAGGCCAGCTCAACCTCCCCAGGGGTGAGAACCACGCTCCTGGCCCGATCGACCCCAGCATCGACAAGTGGTTTTTCATCTCTGGAGCTCCGTCCGGTTAAGCTTCCGTTACTATAGCACTCAAGTAGAAGCTCAGATCGAAGAAACATATTGGGCATGGCCGTGAGCATCAATTGCGCCGTGGATACAGTTTATGATCAGGCAATAGTACACAGATTAAAATGCATCTATCGACCCATTCAACCCATTTTTGGTGTTTTAGATGATGCAAACTCCCATACATTTCCGTGACTCCGTTAATGCATCCCTTCAATCATTTACAGTGTTTGTACAAGCCCGGAGAAGGCGTGAATGATTAGTTGCCTAATAGTTCCTCCTTCCTGGCTAAGAGACGTGAATGCCGATCCACCTCTTCCACCACCTCGGTTATGCGCATCTTGTCGAGATCCAGCTTCATCTCTTTTCCGTCCTCTATATCATAGATCAGCCTCTTGTATCATAAATATATCCATAAGCTACGCATACTGAATTTCACCCCGAGAGATGCAGGCTCCTTGCTGTCTCTTGGCAACATCTTCGATTCCACCTTCATTCCATCGGCCCGGGCATTCGATGGTATCAGAGTAAGGACGAGGCGTGCGGACTTTGAGCGCGGAGAGAACGGATTGAACTTTACGCGGACTTCGGTGAGGAATCGGGTGATCATTTTCGTGGGTCGAAGGCCGCAGGGACAAAGCAGCGGTGGGGAGAGAGGGTTCCTATACCTTGTTAATGATCATATCTCCAAGTTTGATAGGGACTAGGGGTTCACTAACGGTAATGCTGTAGAGCTGAAGCAATTGAATCTCCAAGTTAACTATCTTGTCTGTCTGCGCTTCTCAAAAGTGGTCTGTGCGGTACGGCGGCGTCGGTCTTTCTATTTTCCTCGGAACGCGCCGCCCTTCGTCATCGTAAGTCGAACAGCTGGCCGCATTCCGCCTTCCACAATGCCACCCCTCCCAACCACTACGCAAGCCCTCACGAGCCGACTAAACATTGTGTCGGAGTCTAATAAATCCATTCTACAGCTTATTCATCGATTATCGAAATTAGACTTCCAACCTGGCGCTGTACCGCTGAACGCAGAGGAGGGGGATGTGCGACTGGAACTAAGCGCTGAGATACACGAGAGCTTGAAACAGCTTGAGGAAGAGCTCGAGCTTCTACGACAGGAGGTTGAGGAGATAATTCAGCGCCCGGGATCGACCTTGCGGCGAAGAGACAGCACGAGGGAAAACGAGACATCTAGGCTTGCTGTTCTGCTTGCGCGGTTAACTGAGGATCTCAAGTCGTAAGGCCTCTCCATGTTTACATAAATGTAGCGGCGACTAATTACTCATTACATAGTTCCCGATCGCAATACCGCAAAGCTCAACTCACAGCCAAGCGCAACGCCGACCGCGCCAAACTCAAAGAACGCGAGCTCCTCTTCTCAAGCCTGCAATCTGGCTCCTCCACTCCGTCTTCTACCCACCGCCGCAAACAACCCAACTCTCAGCTCTCCGAGAACGAAATCATAGCAAACGCCTCGTCGGATGTGACTGCTGCCCTACGTCGAACCCACCAGTTGATGCAAGGCGAGCTTTCGCGCTCCAGATTCGCCCAGGAAACACTCGAACAATCGACCGCCGCACTTGCAGACCTCGGAGAGAAGTACACAGACTTGAATACTTTGCTTGTCAATAGCAGGAACTTGGTGACGACATTACTAAAGAGCACAAAGAGCGATACTTGGTATCTAGAGACTGCGTTCTACATTCTCATTACAACTATCATCTGGCTGATATTTCGGCGCTGGTTATACGGGCCGATCTCGTGGTTTGTCTGGTGGCCTCTCAAGCTTATATACCGGTTCACCTTCGCGATCTTTGGACTAGCTTCAGCGAAGTCGAGCGCAACAGTACCCCACGAACCTAGGACAAGTCTCATCGTGAAGCCCAGCGCTTCAGGCGGTATTCCTAAACGAATCATCGACGCCAAAGAACCACCACCGTACATACGTGTTGGACTCGGAGGACAAGGCTATAACGACGATCCCAACGCACCCAAAAGTCAGAGTCTTTCGGAAGAAATTGGTGAAATGGTGGAACAGAGCCAACAGGAGACCCATAACCTCCCCCAAGGGCAGCAAGGCGAGGAACAGAAGGAGCCGGTGCGGAGAGGTGATGGAACCGTGCTCGAGGAATCAGATAGACCGAGAAATCCAAAGAAGAGGATTTGGGAAGAGAACGTAGAAAGTGTGAAGTATGAGGAGGCTCAGGCCAAAGCTCGAGAAGAAAGTCAGCAGCAGCAACACCAGGCACATAGGAAGAGGGATGAACTCTGAACTTTGCTCTTCGCTATGATGAAAAGGTATCACTGGCACTATGTCCAACTTCATAATTATGTATACGTGCCTTCATGATTTCATGCCTTTAATCACCAATCAATCTTCAGTAGTGCTTTCTAACAAAAAATTTCGCAACTAATAAAAGTTCGAACCTGTCCCTATTGATCTTATCGCCAGTCTCCGACCGCCCTGTCTACAAATACCAGGTCCTCGATAACTTTCCTCTACACCTCTCTCCGTCACTATGGTTCGTAAAGGAGCTGTCGCTTGTGATCATATTGCAGTGTCCAAAGTACCTGTTCAGCGGATCCCTAGATAGATTTAATCTTCTGAGAAGTCAAATAATAAGGTTTGATGGCTAGATGATGCCCAAGCAGAGTACCAGGTCCAGCGCGGCTCTAAAACTCGATCGTTGTATTGCTCATGTAGACTCATGTTTTAGTACTGTCTAGTGGCAGATAAGAGAGGGCGGCTTGTAGCAAAATTGATTGTTTTACCACATGGCTGGATCTAGTTGTAAAGCTGAGAGGTTGTTGACATGTCCCGTGGTGACTTGCACCGCTCTTCTACGCGTTCCTTGTATAGCCCCAGGAATTGTTGAGCGTCCGCTTTCTGAATCAATCCCAAGGGCTATCCATAGATTTCGTGAGGCCATTTGTCTATGCCTTGTGTATTCTGGGATGCAGTACGCTAGGATTTGTTTTTGAGTTCAGGACAAGGTTAAATTTAGGCTCTGCATTGTCCATATTTAAGATGCTTAGTTTTAGAAATGCGTATACTCTAATATAAAGTCTTGTGGCTGTTGAGAATATCAGTATAAGAGTGAACGCGGTTTGGAGAAATAGTGTGCGGTTTGGAGAAATAGTGTAGGGTTCGGACATGGTCATGTCGCACGTTGGAGGTTGAGAGATTGGCATTCTGATACCGACTCTAAAAAAGATTTTATAGATAGTACTTTATTCTAGGTTATAGAGAAAATGGATACATCGTAGGGGATTTCTTTACCCTACTTCCTTTCCTTATATGCACAAAAGTTCGCTTTGTCTTGCTATGAACCAGCAACATCATGCAAAACTCACGGGAGCTGAAGAGGAATAACTTAAGCATATTCTGTTCGCTGAACCGGTCCCTTGGAATCTCCATGCACGCCAAAGATTTTGAGTATAGTGCTGTTGATCATGAGCCTACATGCTCCTTCATATGCCCCACAGATTGCGAAATCACAAATGACAAAACAGCTTACGCGATAGACTGGGCTTCATGCAATGTAGGCTCTCCTCATTTGCAATAAGAGTTTAAATACGGTGCCTCACAATCATCTAGTTGTTCCGTAGTCACTGATATTCCGGCGCAATTCTTCTTCCTCAAGCAGCCAGGCAAGCTGACTACATGATGAAAAAAAAGTAAATATGTGTCTGGTGAGCGTTCTTGCCATCGAACGTCACAGTGACCACACACCGACAGCTTGTCGTGTGTCTGCTTGATTGCTTGTCTAGTCGCTGTCAGCGTCGGGGGGTGGCTCTCGCCATCAATCTCGGAGCAGTGTTCGCTCTCAGAATCAGACTCAAACTTGGACTTGGACTCACTAAGACTCGGGTAACTCGTAGTACAAGCTTAGAAAATCTCTGGTAAAGTGCCCCAGCCATCGCACCTCACTGTGACCCCAGTTGTGTATACTCCACCTGCAAGCAGGCTTATCGGGTCCCCATGACAGAGACACTAAGGGAACAGGGGTACGTTGAGCTCTAAGCCAAGGACCGAAACGGCCTGTTGTACGTGCAAGCAGAGGTACATATCTGTTGGCATCTTCTCACCAGAACACCAATCCCGAACCTCCCAGCGCTCGCCAGGCTTCAAAGACATCGATTCCAGTCGCGGAGGATACCCTCTGCTCGAACGTTCCTGAACCCTAGCGTGGTTCTATAACATGTAATTTGTCCTGCAGCTTGTCAGTGGGATCTGTGGGTGAAAGACTACTTACCTGGATAGCACTAGAGGCAAGAGGCGAGAGGCGAGGAGGGGAAGGACGAGGAGGGGAAGGAGGAAGAGAGTGGAGAAGTGGGCGGAGAAAAAAGAGTGAAAGAAGCGAGTACGGAGAACGCAACGAGATTGGGGGATAGGCAACGAAGAAAAAGGCGATTTGAGTGGTTGGTAAGCGCAAAAAGAGAGCGCGATATGAGTAGAGAAGAAGTAGGTGGGTTGAGTTTGGGTGGAGGTGGAGAGAGAGAGCGAGGGAGAGGGAGCGGCGGCGGCGGTGATACTTAGAATTGTGGGCCTCGCCAAGCCTCACGTAAACTCAGTCTCGCTTAGCCGAAAAGGAAGAGGCTGGAAGAGCGTCGAAAAGATGGCGGCGGTGATGGTGAAAGTTCATGAGAACGAAGTGGTGATGATGATGTAAGCGACCAAGAGTGAAAGAACCATAAGTGGATGGGGGTTATTGGAATAGCGTAGGTATAAGCGAGAGCATCATCGTCAAGGTTTGTTAGACTTTAATACTGGGGTAGATGACCCTTAGAATGACATATACGGTTCTAGCAGCCGACATTTTATGAGTTTCTGAGTATGTGTGCAACACGCAAAAGCTCAACGCCCTTATAACACGAAAGAGTATTCCTCATTTTTGAAACCACCCATTGAGCTTTCTTGTTATTGGTTATAAACTCCCGAGGTTGTTAATCTCACTATATTGAGTTCGAGTTCGAGTTGCATAGGCAGTGGCCGATCTCCATCGTATTCACTGACCCAAAAAGGATATTTTATGCTACAACGACGAGATCTTCCGATATATAAGGACATGCACTTGTGTAGGTTTTATTTGATGGTAGGGCGTGCCAAAGATCTTGACTCTACATACCTGATACTGCGAGAGAGACCATCAACATCGTACCCATCTTGTCTCAGTTTAAGAGTACAGTTCGAGGTGAACAGAGGCTAAGCACGATATTAGAAGTGTCTGGAAGAGTTTTGGCAGCCCTAAAACCCCATTGAATATCTAGAAACGCTCTTTTGGGAGAAAAAGAGAGGGACAAGCTGTAGATGAGACTTAATCGGTACCGTCAACATAGGTCTCTTCCTTCGCTTAATGAATGTCTTGAATGAATTTGAAAGCCTCGAGAGACTCGCAGTCACAATTGTGCAACATGTGCGAGGTTCTTATCCCTAGCACTTAATTTAGCATCGAACATGAGGTAAATTGCTACAATTTGATACATTTTCTCAGAGTAACCTTCAAGAAAACAGAAGAAGACCCTAAATAAGACAAGCCCTGTAACTCAAAGAAAGTTCAAACATACATTTTGACCCCTTCTTATACCTATTCGTGAGTTGTATAGTCTATAGCTTGTGAACGTACAAGTCTAGAGGTCTGCATGACGATGAGGTTGGGTTAGTTTTGGTGTCGCAACACTCCCGTCAGCTTAGCTACCTTCGACTTGAAGTTTCATGAATAGGTAGGCAGATCGTGAACGCAGGCTTATACATACTCATGTCCAAGGGAAATGTCAAACATGAAGCCCGCTCCCTAACGTATTTTATAAGCGGGCCGCGCATATAGGTGGGCCGCGCAGCCAAAATTACACCAAAATCTGCAAAATTTATCTCCACAACCACCTAATA
>MU002412.1:0-16457 GCA_010093585.1 Melanomma pulvis-pyrius CBS 109.77
AAGCAATTGGCTAGTTAAAAACAGCGTTAGCAATTTCCAGGCTTATAACTGTTAAGGAGCAGAAGGAGAGGCAATTGAGGGCAAATTAGAGTAGTGGAACTGAGTTGATTGTATTAAGGAGTGACTAACTACTGTATATATAGGCGAAAAGGAAATAAGTAAGCAATGGCAAGGATTCGCAGAACCTGCTGAATAACTAGTAAAGTACGACCTTTCAGGAATAGCAGGCATAGGCGAAGCACGTGAGCTGAGCCTCAACATATATGTAGGCTTGCTTCATATCCACTATGTTATTTGTGCGTTTCTTCAAGTCCTGGATGAGATGAGACATCAATATAGTCTTTCCTGCACCGGGAATACCGTGAATCCATAAGCAAGAGCATCTTGAATCTATCCAATCATTCCAAGTTTGAGACTGAATAAACCAGTCACCAGTTCCATCTTCATATAGTCTGCACGCTCGATTATGAAGTGGTGAGGGGTTTATGACTTCTAGCCACTTGAACACATTGTAACGATGAGATTCTGTGAATATCACCATATGTTAGTTACTGAGGACGAGTTAAGAAGGGTTAGATTGCACACCTGCTAGTTGTTGTCTACATAGCTACTTAGCGCGAATAAACGAGTGCTATTATGCATTTTGCAACTTACACTACTCCAAAAGATAGTTTGAGGTCGATGGTGGCCTTATGTTGGGCTATCAGTTCCAGCAGCTTTTTGGCTGTGCTCTCTTTGAACGGCCATGCGGATAAGGCGAACATTGTCTTCAAGTTCTTACGACTGAACCTACTTAACGCCAGACCTTGGCTTTGACTTTGCCCAAAGTACTTGACAAGCTCGAGGGGAAAGAGCGCTTCCAAGGCCTTGATGGCTTTTTGACAGCCCTGGATAGGTCCTTCCTGGTCGTCCAGTTCAGACAATGCTTGCGGAAGATTTCCGTCTTTTGCTACAAGTAGCTCCAGGGCTTCGAAAGTCGTCCTTAGTATCGTTAATTCCCGGAGAATAGCCCGGAGGCCCAAAGGCGCATCGTGTACGGTTCCGGTGTAGAATCTGCACAAGTCTGTAATCTTACCAGCGATCTGAACGACTGCTATGACACTTGCCACAACAGAAAGTGCCTCAGCCATTGAAAGGAGAGTTGAAGGACACGATCGACGAAAATAAAACGCATATAATGAACAGAAGTACTGCGCAAATCAAGAGAAGTCAACATGGAGAAAGGCGGTTGCGTGAGACACAAGGCAGCGACACAAGGCTGCACTCGCGTAACACGTGCAAGGTAGACTAGATGGCCAACGAATCACAACGAGGCATTCACGTTCACCTCCCATGAAGAGAATTTGGTCATCCGCGGTGCTTTTAATATTTCTGTAACTTAGTTGTAGCTACACTATGAAAAGCGGATGTGAGCAACCGGCAGGAATTCAAGATAACAACAATTAAATTACTTATCTTAGCGACTTCCTAAACATAATTACTACAAATTTCTAGATAATAGCGATTCAATCTTTATAAACGATTCCAGATTTCAGCTCTTTCATTCATTACTGTAGAAGAGAAGTCTAAGCAAGTATTCATTAGCAATATCAAGTTGTGCATATGTTGTACATGGTTTAGCATGTACATTTACCAGGGTCTCCTAGACTATCAGGCTAGTACCAGGACATATGTGATTCAAAGTTAGAGACATTGAAATAGCAGGAGAAAAGGACACTAGCTGAATAGATCTGACGTATTCAAGAGTCCAAACGAGTGTAAAATTGTGATTGTAAGCAACGGACACATAACATTACGAACCAAAACATACTAAAAGGAGGGACACATCCCGTCTATCAGCTCAGCTCACCCCTCACTTCATCTCCATGCCATACCCCGGAAGCTCCTTCAGCCAACCCTCCGTCTCCTCAGTAACAGTATTCTGCACCGCGCACTTATTCATCTCAGCCACCGTCTGCGTCTTCAGTACTCCCTGCACCCCAGGACTCCCACATCCATGGAACATGCAACTATTGTTCATAACACGCTGCAACGAATCTCCCTTCCACCCAAACACATAATCCGCATGCGTCCCATACCCCTTGCTATCCATGTAGGACCAGACAAAAGGCTGGGACCCATCTTTCGGCCACATGTCTTTGAACGCCGTGGTGTTCCACATGGTTTCGTACGCGAGCTGCGGCATGCGCACCGGGTGCGAACTCGGACACGGATCTGCTACGCGGAAGCCTCCTTTGGTGGTGCTGTACATGTGCGACTGGTGGTCCGGGCTATCCAGATTCTTGCCGTCCCAGCACGCCGGGAAATGGTGGATGGCCATGATTCCGGCAGGGCAGGGTTTGGCGGGGAATTCTGACGTCTCGCTACCCCGGGTGAGGATGGTCTGCAGGCAGGTGTATCGAAGACCTGGGTGGGCTTTTGCGCCTTCGACAGTGTTTGTTGCGGGGTTGCCGACTGTCATTCGGAATCCCTGAGAGAGCCTCAGCTTGAGCTCTTGTTCTTGGCCTGCAGAAGCAGGTCGGGTTTTGGTCAGTATGCAGCCGACACTGCGCTACTTACGGGCTGGAAAGCGGTGATATGCTGGTCACCATTCGTATTGAAATCTTTCTGGGTGTAGTAAATTGTCATGCCGCCCTTGATGTCGGTCGCATCACGGCCCTCGGTACCCAATTGAGCATTTGGGTATTGCGGCACCTTCTTGTAGGAGCCGTTCTCATGTCTGAAGTACATTGCCGCCGTCCAGTAGTTGGAAAAGTCAACACGTAATGTCAGCTCTTAGGTTCTTCTCCGAATACAAGATTGCTAGGACGATACCTTCAGAGTAAGTGCAAGTTGTGCAGCTGCCCTTTTCGCCAATGTCCCCTTGCATTGTCGCGTTGAAAGCATTTCCGCCTATTTCGAGTAAACATTTGGGGGAATAGGTTCTTAGCGTTGATCTACGAACCTACGATCTGGTGAACATGCGATGAAGGGATGTGGCCAGGTTCGACGAGCGGGTCTAAGCGTTGGATAGATACAGTCGAGCATCCGAATCGAATGGCGGCCTGGGAGAGCCCAGCTTGAAGGAGGAGAGAAAACCACTTCATTTTGATGTGGAGATGTACAGCGTCCTCGCAGGATTATCTGAGAGACCGACTCCAGTGACCTCGGGATGGTAGACGAGAATGCTAAAGTAAGTTCTACGGTGCGGCGTCCCTTTGACTTATAAAAGATCCCAATCACTATCTAACGGCGAGAACTTGCCGCTACCCATTCGTCGAAGAACAGGTACCGAAGTAATTGATCTCATCTATTCAAGTTGGAGATGAAGATCTTATCGCATTGGCGATAGTTCTGCAAATTGAAGACATATTAATCGACCTATCCCCTTCCGAGAATATTTTAAATGTACCAATCCCAGTAATGGCAGCCTACATATTAACAACGAACCTGACTGCCGACAGTGAGAAGACCCCATGTCTTATATATGAGATATAGCTCTGAGATACTTACCCTGCAGTTGGACAAATACAGCCACATCACGTGATCATGCAACCAACCAGCGAAGTAGATGGGTGGGGCACGCTCTATGATGATTCCAAAAATGGTCTTCTTTCCCATATGTCTTCAAGGAATTTTCGGGAGACTGATAAGAGAATTTTGCTCTCCAACAAAGTTCGAATATCGTGGAAACGTGAATGGAATTTTAAAGCGCCTGCTGAGGAATACCCAAGTCTCATGGCTTCCATGCGCTATTTCCGATTCCCATTTTTGGAGTTAAAAGATCGCATTGGGCCCTGAGAGAACCTGTGGATCAATCTCTACAATAATGGCGGGGTTCGCGATGAGACAAATGTAGAAATTCGAAACTATATATGAAAAGGTCAGCTCAAGGGTTTTGTATCCGATATTGATTGAATACGGGTTCAACAACTTCGGAGTTCTTTGTAGTCTAAGGAAAGAATCAACACACAAAGAACCTACCGCACAATCCTAGTCTTGATAGATGATTTCAAGTAGCGGGGAATCGAAATATAGCAGATTACCAACGGGAATTAACATGAGAGCAAGCACTAGACTTGGATTCTTAAAAAAAAGATCGACTTCATCTTAAGCTATGATGCCACATTCAACACGTAACCTCCCTATCTTCGTCCCTAATAGTTGTTTCTGGGATCCAAGGATACGTAAAAGAAACAATTCGTAAAATGACATCACACTCCAGACATCAAAGGCACTCGAGATAGAAAATTTGGCGGCGGTTCGTTGCTTCCTATACAATAATTCCTAGAAACTTCGTTTTGACGTAGATATTCTTTTAGGGCATCACATGTGTTACCCTACAATCCTATCGACGGAGTCTCCTCATTAGCTTGAATCAGATCCAGGCCCAGCGGCGTAAACTTCACACGTTCGGTAGATGACGATGGGGAGGTGGCTTTAGTCAGAACCCTGCGAATGTTGAAAAGTACGCTAAAATAATGTGCACGTCGGGCCGATTCTCCCTTGCGCGATCTTGACACCTGCAACATCTCGCACCCTTCCGCCTCTCTCCGTAGACTGAGCTTACAGAGATAATAGTGGGTTCTCGGTGACTAAGGTGTTGTCTCGTGGGTTCTATCGACGGTCTTTCATGTTCGGTAAAGGGGGAGGCGTGTGACGCGAATGTTATGCAGCGACGATGGAGGCACTGTCCAATAGTGAACTACGCCCTCACAAGAAGGTGGACAGGTTCTAGCGGAGTGGCGATTGAAGATTGATCAAGTTGTGTGGAGGGGGAAATACACTAACGATGGAGGCAGTTCCTCTTACCTGAAAGATCAATCCCGTGATTACATCTCCGTCCCATCCAGTGTTGGCAGATCTTCTGTTGTTGAGAATGATAAATTCGAGGTTGTCTCTAGTCCCCCAAATTTAAACATGCTGTCGTGCAGGCTCTACTGCTTATCGAATTCTGTATATGTGTTATTCTCGCCGGTCAAGGTATTACCGGGTTCAATAACAGTTCTCACATTCACGCCTCTTGTAATAATCATGCTCGTCCATGAGCATCGTTGCGGGAGTTTGCATCACTGCTACAACCTCTCTTGCCGTAGGCCCGTTGAAGGGTACCGATTCAACATGCTTCACTATACCTAAAACATCTGGCCCATTTTCTATAGCCGTCTAAATGTTCTCATGGTAAGGCCTGAAGTCTTGTACTAGGTAATTAGGCGGTGTTGGTAAAAAATCGCAATGGAATGAGAGGTAGCAGAGACCTCGGGTGCCGATGAAGAATCAAAATCGAGCTCATCGCCCTTTCGTGCGCGTGGTAACAAATGATAGGAACTAGGAAGAGGTGACGTCCAAAGCAGGTAAAAGTTTGGGGAAGCGCTAGTCACGTGTAATGTGACGCTAAAAATTGGAAGCCACCCTCATATATCCAAATGTGCGATAGAAAACGGATGCACCAAAGGTCACATCGTATGTAGCATCATATTTTCAGAAGGGATGAAGTCGTGACACTTCCTCCTACCCCTTCACACGAAGTTCTCGTTATTGAGAATTTCACGAATGTCCCCAATTTTCGTGGCTTCTTCTTCTTGATCAGATGTTTCTGATTGTTCCTCTTGCGCATGGCTCATAGATAGATCTACCAAGCCTTCCCTTGGAGGAGAGAATTGGCGAAGGCGCACCCCATTTGCGGCCAGGATCGCGGCCGTCTGTTTATCGACCAAGTATCCCTGGTTGTAGACTACCTCGCTAATGCCAACCTGTGTAATCTTGACGCTACATGTGAGACAGGGACAGGTGTTGCAGTACAAGATGGACGTCTCTCCAATGCGGTCCCGTCCCGCTTCCAGCAGGGCATTCTCTTCAGCGTGCAGGCAGAGGCAGGTAGATAGATCCGCACCAGCTCTGGACGCGCTATTACATCGTGGGCCTGCAAACTCGGGTCAGCAGTTGCAGCTTAAGAGGAAGGAACCAAAACTGACATCCTCCCTCATTGCAGTTTGTCATCCCCCTGGGTGTTCCATTGTATCCTGTGCTTATGACCCTCTTCTCTCTTACAACAACACATCCTACGCGCCTCTTCATGCAATTGCTCCTGTGCGCTGCTAGATCTGCCAGCTGCATAAAGTATTGATCCCAGCTGGGTCGAAGTCGGGCTTCGTCGGTGAGGTGGAGGGATTGCAGGGCGTTGTAGAGGGAGGAGACTGATGGTGTTGAGTTGAGCAGCTTCAATTGTGCACGCTGGAGGAGAGCTCCCAAGCCGGTGCCAGGCGCAAAGAGATGTGCATCATTTCGGAGGACGAATGCTTCGAGGCTCGGTGGGGTAAGTTTGTGCGCAGTGCAGCTGCAAATGTCAATAGAGGAATCCTGGTCCTTTCTATATCCTGCAAGCATACCGGTTCTTGAATCGCTGCCACCGCACAGTGACTGGCGCGTCGACGCTGATAAGAAGGAAGAATGGGCGCCGAAGCAGGACGTCCACGACATGCTCATCCAGTATGTCGGTCGTCACCCAGGACTCCTGCCATCTCAGCGTAACAAATTCGAGCAAGGCGTCGACGTCGGGGAAGGTGAATTGGGCATCGTTGGGACTCGGCGCCGGCACAGGAACTGGCACATTTGAGGCCGATTTCTCGACAGCTGGTATTGCGGCCGTGCGTGCAAGATACAGTCTCGTGAATTGGTGGGCCTCGATGAGATACGAAGCGATGGATGCTTTGCCGGCGCAGATGCCTAGGGGAATCAGCAGCCGGGGTGTTGCATTGGGCGTATTGCTTGCCTCCACAGAGTCCGATGAGCATGATTTCAGGGGGCGGCCAATGATGAATCCGTCTTTCAACCACGATGCAGAATTATCACAGGTGTTTGCAGGTGGTGTTTATCTGCTGTGTATGCTACGCGGTCGGGCTCCTAGCGGCTGTTCGCATTCAGGAACGCGACATAAAGCTTGGCATACCCCGCCTGCCCGATGAGGTCAGCGAGGGGCGCCTGCCTTTCACAGCTGCCTAAGCTACGGGTGAGACACTCACCACTCATCAGACGACAGCCTACCCAGAGCGTGACCGCCGACACGTGCGCCGAATGCTCATGTTTGCTCCTCTGACTGTCGCCATATACTCTGCCTCCCCGTCACTCTCGCCCGGATAGCCACGTACAAGACACCTCGACGCACTCAACTCCCTCAGCCCTATATATTGAAAGCAAGCAGCACACCTCACTATCCACGCCTAAAGATGGCGACCATCAAGTTTGCGCCCTGGCAGAGCGACGTCGACGTGCAGTTCTATGCAGCCCTGGCCTACATCAAAATCAACCACGACAAGCTCGACGACTCGGCGCGCAAGCTGCTGGGCCTCTACGATGTGCGCGCCGCTGACCACCCGTCGCGCTCCACTCGCATACAAATACATCCCAACGCCCTGACATCTGACGAGTCGGTATTCCCCCTCGGTGCATGGCTGCGCGAGCATCGCTAACATTGAGAACCAATATAGTACCCCTCCCAACTACTGCCGCGCAGAGGGCATTATAAAAAACTGTAACACCCTTGAGGACTTTAAGAACCTCGATCGTAGCGCTGTGCTCGAAACAGCTGCACGGACAGTAAGCTTAGAGACACATAGGTAGTAGAAGCTCCGCTGACAAGCTGAAGATCTGGGAGGCTATCCACGACGGATCCATCTACGAATGCCCCTCTCTCCTCTCCTCCTTCACTACTATATTCTTCGCCAACCTGAAGAAATATAAATTCACCTATCATTTCGGCTTCCCTGCCATTCAGTCCGACCCGCCGTGGAAACAGACCGGAGAGGTTGGCCGGCTTACGCCGAGGGATACCACCCCGTTAGTAGAAGCAGTACAGACATGGCGGTACGCCTCGGACGCCCGCCAGCGAGGCTTCTTTCTAGCAAAGCGCATCCGGGAAGCAGATGCAGATTCAGAGGACCGACCAAAGACGCCCGTGACGCCTAGTGACGAGCTGGGATACAAGTGGGTGATTGGAAAGCTGGCCTTATTTGAAAAGGGATTCTTCGATGGCGTAGACAAAGCAGACCGATTCGTGTCTTTTGCGGACCCTTCCACATACCCGGACAATCCTGGGTGGATGTTGAGAAATCTGCTCGTTCTCATCCGACATCGGTGGAATCTAAGTGAGGTCCAAATCCTCTGCTATCGTGACACACATCTTCGACGCGATCAAGCCCATTCTCTTATCATGCAGTTGGTAACTGAATCAGCTGTTGAGTCATCACCATCCCCGTCGGATGAATCATCTCCCCGCCCTCGCACACCGAAACTACCCAAAGTCACAGGGTGGGAGCGGAATGAGTTGGGCAAACTCGCATCACGCACTGTTGACCTTTCCGAGTATATGGACGAGCGCAAACTTGCCGACCAGGCTGTAGATCTGAATCTCAAACTCATCAAATGGCGGATAGCACCCAGCATCGACCTTGACGTTATCAAAAACTGCAAATGTCTCCTCCTTGGAGCAGGGACCCTCGGAACCTATGTTTCAAGGACACTGATGGGATGGGGTGTAAGAAAGATTACCTTTGTTGACAATGCAAACGTCAGCTTTTCAAATCCGGTGCGGCAGCCCTTATTCGACTTCAAGGACTGTCTACAAGGGGGGGCAAAAAAGGCCGAGCGAGCTGCGGAGGCTTTGGGGGAGATCTATCCTGGTGTTGAGGCTGCCGGCCATGTAATGGAGGTTCCTATGGCGGGTCATCCTATTACCGACGGAGCGAAGACGAAAGCGGATTTCGATAAGCTGAAAAAACTCATTGATGAGCATGACGCTATATTTCTTCTCATGGATACGAGAGAAAGCAGATGGCTTCCGACCGTCATGGGTAAGGCCGCTGGAAAGATTGTTCTTAATGCTGCGCTCGGTTTCGACACGTTCGTTGTCTTGCGACACGGCCTGAAAGCAACACAAGAAGGTGAGATTGAGCACGGCTGTTATTTCTGTAATGATGTCGTTGCTCCTGCAGATGTAAGTATCCTTCAGTGCACACGGGAAAATGGACTTATATGCTAACGTCATGCTAGTCTCTCAAGGATGCAACTCTTGATCAACAGTGTACTGTCACCCGTCCTGGAGTTGCACCTCTAGCCTCAAGTCTATTAGTCGAACTACTTGTTAGCATCCTTCAACACCCTCTCAAGGCTCGCGCACCGGTGGATTCCTCGAAGATACCAAAATCTGCCTCCCCGTCGTCATCTCACCCTTCACTGCCGGCTCCTTTTGTCCATCCTCTCGGCATTATCCCACATACTATCCGCGGTTACCTTGGCACATTCAGCAACATCCAAGTCGAAGGTCAGCCGTACGACTGCTGCTCTGCATGTAGTGACAAAGTTCTTGACCACTACCAAGAGGACCCCTGGGGATTTGTTGAAAAAGCATTAAATGAGAAGGGCTGGGTCGAGGAGATGTCAGGATTAGCAGAGGTGCAGAGGAAAGCCGACGAGGCAGCCGAGGGACTAGAGTGGGATGATGAAGGGGAGTTAGAAGAGGAGGGAGAGGGCGAGTTGATATAATCGCCTGTGTAGATGAATATATGTACGCATTAGTGCTTCCGCAGATTTTCGGCATGGGTGCGCGGTTTAGAATACAGGTGTTTTGCGCATATATGTGTGTACTTGGCGTTTGGGTACCGGATCAAAGTTAGGATACGATATGGGATTTTGGGTTTGTTTTTGCTTTTAGCAAATAGTGTACAAATTTCCTCGGTCGTAGCCAATTTCAGCCAGAAAGCCTCTGTGGCAGGCTTGAGACACGAAGACTGCTTGATGTTCCGTCTGGGTGACGGTGAAAGTGATACAACACAATGATGTTTACGACCCGCACGACGATGGCGGGTATGTTGCTGCTATCAGCTTCACACAGGAACTACCAAGTGAAGACTTAAGAAATGGGGAAGGGCTATATGAACAGCAGTAGTGGCCTGTCCGTTAAGCTTGGTTCGTTTCGATCATTCGAGGCTCGAATCTGACAATACCCAACGTCTAGACCTTGGAAGCTGGTCTCAAACCCCGTATAGGTGCAACGACCGTGGAACGAGTTAGTAGCGAGCTAACCCAGTTGAGCCTGACTACTAACCTTGTTTTCACCCCATCGAACCTCCACAGTTCCTCACCTCATAAATATCACTTTTGTCGTCGCACAGCTTGTCCAGACTGTGCTATTGCTCACACCACTCTCGCTAGGGCGTGTAACTGTGAGATCATCGTTAATCGGTTCACAGCCCGTGCTACTTACGCTCTCTGTCTAACAGTTGGGGAAGATGCTCCTGAGCGCACTGCCGAGCATGGGATTGGAGTGCCGAGTTCCTATCGCAGCCTTGTTTGTTTATCGTCAAACGCCTAGCGGGCACGGGGGGTATTTTCTGATCACTAAAGCTGCCATCGAGAGATGGACTTGGTCCTCGAACGCATATATCGGTCGGTGAGAGGTCGCATGCAATTGCCCGCTTCGATGTGCACTGCATAAGCGAACTATCGAATGCCACGATAGCTCCAGATGTGGCCTCGTAGCTCATGGGGCGTTTGTAAAACAATCGATAATGTGCATCTATTTGTTCTGTCATCTGCACGCATGCAAGCTGCATGTGGCCCAACGCGGAAGTCTACGTTCTTCAGTTATCGAACTCAATTAATTAAAGGTACCTTAGTCGTCGGCGAGATCTATCGATGACCGTATGGTCGCCAGGCTATTTTGAGGTAGCATGGTATACGTGTCTCATGTTCCACCCCCCTTACTCCCTATTTCAACCTTACCATCGTTGTCTTTCGGCAAGCCCGAATTTTCACACCAGAGCTTTGAAACCCAGCAGTTCTCTATTTTACCATCGCTGAGAGGTTGAAGGCACCGTCATTTCACCACTTAACCCGCCCGAGAAGGTTCACTTGTACCGTGGAGGACGAAACCATTAAGGGGGGTAGGGGACATGCCTCTCCCATGAAGTGAACTCGAATCTCCCTACCGAGAAGCTGCGAGCGCGAGCTCGGCCCTCTGTGCCTCACTTTACGCCCACTTTGGAGCCTCGTGAACAGATGTTCGAAGCAAATTTCGTCTGTATGACCATCCGTCAAGCCTCATTTCCTCCTTAGGATCACCAGGTTGGTACATGTGTCCTTTGTCCTTTTTTTATGGATGCATTCTGCCGCCTTCTCATTCAACCACGTTCGTTTCCTTCATGTCGTTTCTTCATTTTCGGTCGTCTGTCATGCGGACACTCCTCTCAGGATGGATGGCTCTTCTTTTCACAGCGTGCATATCAGCACTGGGAGATACGGATACGATAACATGGGGAGGTGACAATACGCGTTGTGGTTATCAAACGTAGGCCGTCTTCAAAAGTTTCCATCATGGTCAGTTTTGCATTAACATGGCTTCAGTAATCACAACATGGACCCGAACGTTGTCGCAAGCTCGGATTTTAGCCAAATTTTCAAAACTCGCTTACCCGGAAATTTTAACAATATGGCTGCCGAACAAATTTTTGCATCGCCTCTTGTCTATACGGGCAATGACGGAGTTCAGTATGTCTATGTCGCAACAACACAAAACAACATCTACAAACTCGATGCAAAAACAGGTGCGATAGTGCAATCAAGAAACTTACACGTTCCATTTCTTCAAGTCGAGTTGGAAAGTAAGCCTCGACAACCTACATGGAATCTTCCTAGAGCCAAGCTAACGAGCATCAGGTTGCGTCGACATAAACCCATTGATCGGTATAACTGCGACGGGGGTAATCGACCCAAGCACAGGAATATGGTATGTTACAGCGAAGACATACGCCGAGCAGTTCCAGAATGGCAACTTCTCACCAAGTAACCCCCCAGGACGGTTCAACGGTAGATATTGGCAGCATGCCATCCACACGGAAGATCTGTCGGAAGCAGCTGACTGGCCAGTGCTAATTGATGGGACTGTTTTCCGGAACAACCCGAATCGCATGTTCATCGGGGGGATTGAGCATTCTCGGCCGGGTGCGCTTTTGGTTGGTGATTATCTATATACCGGATATGCCTCCCATTGTGTTCAATATAATTATACCGGCGCAATAATTGGATTCCATAAGACAACCGGGAAGATCATTGAAGCTTTCACCACAGAGGGGGGGCCTGAGCCAAATACAATTAGGGGTGGAGGTGTCTGGATGTCTGGGGGTGGTATGGCATACGACGGGAGAGGAAGTATGTATTTCTCAACGGGGAACGGGTACGCAAGCCAGCTAAAGGCTACCGGAAACGCTGTTCCAGGCCGGACCCCTCCCACATCTCTAGAGGAGGCTGCTGTCAACGCAAAGATCAACGATGACGGAACACTGACAATTATTGATTTTTTCATACCCTGGGAGAAGAACCAACTGGACGGCGCCGACAAAGATCTTGGGACCACGCCGCTAGAGATCCTTCCATCCGATGTATTTTCCTGCCCGAATCAGCGCCGAATCGGGGTCGTGACTGGAAAATCTGGTAAGACTTATTGGCTGGATCTCGACAACCTCGGCGGCTACCAAAACGGGCCAAACAATCTAGACGCTGTCATTCAAGTCTTCCAAAACGAGAACTCGGTATACGCAGGAGCCGGTGTGATGCCCCTCGGCGGTGGTTACGTCTACATAAGCGTCACACAATATTCTACCCACGTGTTCAAGTTCTCGTGCAACTCCGCTGGGAACGCTGTCTTTACCAAACTCGCAGACACTCCGGACAACAATGCCTACATCGTTGGAACGGGACACGGGACTACCACTTCTCTTAAAGGGAAAGAAGGCACCGGTCTGCTCTGGATCACAGACGTTGATGGCCAAGGATTGCGAGTCTATGATCCAATACCTCCCCTCAACGGCGGACCGTTGAAGAAACTGAATGGGTTCAACGTTCCGGGGGTCACAAAGTTCTCCCGTCCAGTCTTTGGAGATGGCAGAGTCTACGTCAGCACCCATCAAGGATACCTTTACGGGTTTGGCTCGCCTGTCAATTCGCCGCTAAATTGCTCTTCGCCATATTCGTTCGGCTCGGTCCCACTCAACAACGCATCCGCTCCGTTGACGGTGACATGCAAAGCACTGACCAGCACGAGGGTGGACGCCGTCGGACTGAAAGGAGATGCAAACTTCGTCCTCTCGAGCCTTCCCAGCGTACCATTCAGTCTCACATCTGGGCAGATATTCACGTTTGATGTCACATGCACTCCCATATCAGTTGGGCCTTTATCTAGCGATGCACTCATTAATGTCACAAACTCACAGCCTGGGTTTTCGTCAAGGGTCGCCGTCGGACTGCAAGGAACCGGACACTCATTCAAGCCATTGCTAGCTATCGCACCCAACAACATCACCTTCAATGTCATTGCCGGACAACCGAGCTCGGTGCAATCAGCACTCTTCTCGAACCTAGGCGACAGCCCGCTGACCTTCACCAACATCAGCTTCTCTTTAGTCTCTGAAACCGGGCCTTGGGTCACTCCTAATCCAACCTCTGATGGCAACTGGGAAGTTGGGAAATTTGTGTTTGTTTACCTTCCTACATCGATCGGCCCTGGAGATTCAGCGCCCATTAGTGTCAAGTACGCCCCAGATGCTCCGGGCAATCATACCGTCTATGTGATGGGCTTCTCTGATGGAGGATGGGCGCTTCTCAATGTCTTCGGGATAGCCGGCACAAATCCAAAGTCCGTTATTGAATTCCAGACTATTGACGGATCAGGCTGGGTTCCATACTCAAGCACCACTCCCTTCGACTTGGGCACTGTTTTCGAATCGCAAACGCGGAATCTCCTGATGAGAATCACGAATGGGGGCGGGCCGAACGCGGTTCCGCTTTCCATCACGGTGTCCAAACCGCCGTATGGAATTCCTGGGATCATTGGCAAGTCAAACAACATCGATCTCGCCGAGGGAGCCAGTCTTGGTGCTGGCCAGAGCGAAACTGCGAACATGTATTGCAACGCGCCGAAGTCTCAAGTCAACCTGCCCAGTTACAATGGAAGTGCGGTATGGGTGCTAAACACGGGTGATCCAAACCAAGGCAAGCAGACAATACAGTTCACCTGCACCGCGGCTGCTGAACAAGTGGGGCCCCTATTTCCCAACGGCACCGCGCGGTACGGATACGTGGGCTGCTTCAAAGAGAACAATCCCGGGCGGCAACTCGCAGTAGTAGCATACTCGGCCACCAAGAACAACACCAACGACCGCTGCACGACTGCTTGTTTCGGGCTAGGCTACGTCTTCGCCGGGACGCAGTACTCGCAGGAGTGCTGGTGCGGCAACGCGATCCCCATCCAGAGAGATGACGATAACAACTGCAACCTTGGGTGCACCGGAAGCGCGCTCCAAACCTGCGGCGGCGACGGCTATTTCCATAACTCGGCGCACATCTCCCTCTTCGCGGATCTCGCCAAGTTCGACGGCAACACGACGTCGCCGCCCCTCCAGATCACGCCGAGCGTAGGCCCGTACAACTTCGTTGGGTGCTACGGCGAAAAGGGCAGCAAGACGCTGAGCGAGAAAAGCACCGTCTCGAACGACATGACGGTGGAGGTCTGCCATGTTTTCTGCGGCGCGATGGATCCTCCGTACCAGTATTTTGGCCTCGAGTACGCGACAGAGTGCTATTGTGGCGCGAGGTTGAATCCGGCGAGTGCGCTGTTGGATGCGAGTAGCTGCAGTATGCCGTGCAAGGGGAGTAACAGCGAGTTCTGCGGGGCGGGCAGTGTGATGCAGATTTATGGGTTGAATGCGACGGCGGCAACGTCAAGTGTTGTAGGGCGTTCCAGCACCGCAGTTACTTCAGCCACAACCACTACGGTGAGCGTGCCAGCTTCGAGTCGGTCTACTACCTCGAGCCAATCTGTTTCTTCAAGTGCCTCGACTTCTTCGTCGGTTTTACAAAGCAGTCTCACCTCGACGTCCACCGTTCCTCCGGCTCCGCCCTCGTCGTCTGTGTCTTCAGTGTCCAAAATCTCGAGCCAAACAACATCCTCGACTTCGACTCAGACCACGAGCTCCTCCCAAGCTACAACCGCAACAACCAGCTCATCTTCTTCTAACCCCACAACTCTCTCCTCCTCTTCCTCCACCCCCATCTCCCCTTCCACACCGCCCACACCCACACCCACACCCACACCCTCAGTAGACTCCTACGACTACGCCGGATGCTGGACCGACCCCATCGACCACGGCCTCCCACGCGCCCTCGCCGCGCTCCCCGCCCTCGCAGACCCAACCTCCATGACCCCCGCCCTCTGCGCAACCCACTGCGCGCAATTCGCCGCCTTCGGCCTCGAATACAGCCGCGAATGCTGGTGCGGCCCGCACCCCTCGGCCAACTCGTCCCTTGCCGCAAACCAAGCAGACTGCAACATGCCCTGCGCCGGGGACCGCAGCGCCCTCTGCGGCGGCCCCGCCCGCCTCTCCCTCTACCGCTCCTCCGACCCGGCTAAGATCTCCGCCGATCCCGCTGTCCCAGCGTCCCCTATTGGAAACTACTCGTACGCCGGCTGCGTGGCTGATGCCGCGGAGCGGCGCCTGTTGCCCGTCGTGGTAACGGATGATGCCATGACCAATGGGGTGTGTGTTGCGGCGGCTGAGGCGGCGGGATTCAAGTATGCGGGCACAGAGTATGGCCGGGAGTGCTGGATGGGGAATGCGACGACGGGGGGCAGTGGGAGGGTGGAAGAGGGGCTGTGCGGGATGAAGTGTGCTGGGGCAATGGGGGAGCTGTGCGGGGGGAGTAGGTTGTTGAGTCTTTGGGTCAGGGCAGCGGGGACGTGAGGAGGCAGGTAAGAGTAGTAGAGAAATAGAAAAGGAGGGGGGAGGGGGAGCAGCATGGAAATAATAAAAGGGGAAGAAGGGGGAAGAGGCCACCATGAGGATTCCAGCCGCGGAATTCAGATCCGTCGATTCCCTCTCCTCTCCTCTCCTCTCCACTTCGCTCCGTTCTTCGTTCCAAGTAGAAATTTCCACGCCTTAGCTTACCCATAGTATATATCCACTACCTCATCATATAAATTCTCAAGCCAAAACAGTAAAAAAGAAAGGGAAAAAAATATTCATTTCAAAATCAAAAGGTTTACGATCCGTCGTTTCAACTTACGGCAGGCCCAATGCACCATTTTATATATATTTCTCGCGGTCGGCCCCAAGTAATATATATCTCTCTTTTTGCTCAAGGTGAAACGCGCCAATTGCCCCGACGAGACGAGACCGACCATTTTATCAGCCGTGCGTCTGTGTCTCGCGGTCTACGTGCTCACTCCAGCGCAGACACGTACGTAACGTACGTGCGTGCGGCAGGGCAGCAGCGGCCGAAGGGGTGTTTACGTTCTACCCAAGGCATCCCTGTTGTACATCGGCATCAGCATCGTGTCAATCAATCGATAATTCGTTCCCGCACTCCAGACATATAACCCCTAATGAAGCTTCCCCCTCGCTCGAGGGACATATTTATTCCGCCCCCCT
>MU002413.1:0-16405 GCA_010093585.1 Melanomma pulvis-pyrius CBS 109.77
AGAAGAATCGGATCGTGGGAAGAAGAGTAGGGGGAAGGGGAAGGGGAAGGGGAGGGGGAAGGGCAAAGGGAAAGCGAAAGGGAAAGGAAAAGGAAAAGGGAAAAGCGAGGATGAAGAGCCTGAGAGCGCGAAGAGTTGGACTGGTGGAAGGAAGAAAGTCGAGCCGAAGGAGGTGGTCAGGAGCCCGGTTGCGAGTCGGACGAGGAGTCGGAAGTAGATTTTTCTTTCATGTCGATGCTGTTCTTTTTCAGTCTAGTGTGGCAATTTCTTCTATTTCTTTATCTTTGGTTAGAGTGTTGATGTCTTCATTTCTTTTATCTTGGTTAGAGTATTGATGTCTTTCTCATCTTGTTCTGGCTGCATGGCGTTATCCGACTCTGGTCTGTTTGTCCGTCGCGAGAGCGAAGTAATCAGGTTTGTATGACTGGCAATATTCAATATGCGCCTCGTGACGTAGTAAATATGTTGTACATCAATGCAAGCAAGTAGATAGACTATTTCCACATGTCCTTCCACGTAGCCCGTGTTGTCCGTTCCCGAATGCCATGATAAATATCCTGCCCATAACGCCTCGCTACATAATCCCAGCCATGTGGAAAGCCATGCCCCTTCCTAGACATGGCGGAGAATTATCATCTGGCCCTTCTACCTATTCACGGCCGTGAAGCCTCCGCCCGGCGCATCCCCCATCTCGGTGTCCCGATCCTGGTCGCCGTTCTGCGCCTCGCGTGGTTCGACTGGAGGGGGAGGATGAGCGCTCGAGTGCGCGCGTCGTCGGCCAGCAAATTCGGCATCATTCTCCTCGACGCGCTGCTCGTCGTAGGCGGGATCGAAGTAGCGCGACGGCTCGGGCGGACGCGTCTGAAGTGGAGGTAGGCCATGCAAGGCCGGGAGCGCGGGGCCCGATCCGTTGACGGCCGGCGGGGATGTGACGGCGGCGGGCACGGAACTGAAGAAAGGGTTCTGACGGCTGCTCGGATCGGGGGTGCTCTGGGCAGAGGACATGGGGTTCAGCGGGGGGAGAATCTGGTGGTGCTGGACGCTGCCGGGACTGGCGTGCTGGCCGCCCGACATGCCGCTCATCTGTGTGCCCGGGGGAGGCGTGTTCTTGCGGTGGCTGCGCTTGCTCCGCAGCGGCTTATCGGTGGGTGTGGGCGGGGGGCTGCTGCTGCGGTCCGAGTCGTCGATGTTATACTCCATGTGCTTGTGCAGCTGCTCGAGGAGGAAGGCGCGCTCCAGCCGCATCTTCTGTATGGTGCGGTACAGACGATTGATGCGCAGGCGCGTGCCGTCGTTGTTCTCCTCAATGTCGTTTATGCGGCGCCGCAGCTCGATGCATTTGCGGTAGTATGCCGTCTCGACCGAAGGGGGGAGGTCTTTTAGCGGAAAGGCCCTCATTGCTGGGGTGAGTTAGGTTTGCTGTCAAGATGGTATTGGAGAATGTCGATCCGCGCTGTCCTTTGCCGGGTATCGGCGTGCGCAGGTCGCATGGCTTCAATGCTGATGGCATGCGGCGACATTTGCGACACCGTCTGATACAGTGGGCACGGCCAGACGCGACTCAATGCTGCGGGCTGGCGGGAGACAGGTGACGGGGGCGACGGAGAACACGCAGCGGCCGGCACGTTGAACAGAGAGATAACGTACCTGACTGCGGCATCGTGGGCAGCGCTGCCGACTGCGTGCTGCAAATTCAAGGTGATGGGAAGCTGGGGTGGGAGCCAGGGAGGTGGACGACGGCGATGCAAGAGGGCGAGAGGAATGGCGGCTGAGATGCTGGGCCCCGGACGCGGTTGGTGTTGAAGCTGGAGTTCTGCCAAGCCCGGAGCACGCGTTTCTCCACGCCGAGTGGCTTCAACTTCTGGGCTTCACCTGCACACTTCACCCTGCACCCGTGCACTGTTCGCCGTTTCAAATATATGTATTCATCATCTCGCCTGCAATCGGTCATCTATATGCTCGGTCGCCAGCGTGAACGTCTTCCTCCCTAAGTGCTGTTCTGGAACGTCTTGCTCGTGGCACCAGCATAAATCGATCTCACAGTCTGACTTCCCGCCGCAAGCTCCCCCGACACCCTCAACATAAAGGCCCAAGCCGCAGCAGCCTCTAGCTTCTCATCCGGCGACTTTACCGCTTTGACAGCCAGAGGTCCAATCGATGAGCTCAGCCCCGCCACGAAGACGGAAACGCACTCCACTGCGCTCCATTTAGCTATTTTTTTGCCCTTGTCCGTGTTCTCAGTGCTAGCCTCTTCTATAGCAATGATTTCGTTGCCGTACAGGCTGAAACAAACAAAGAGTGCATCGACGACTTGTAGCTGATATTTAATGGAGCTATTCTCTTCGCTGACAGCCATGCCGATGGCATCGATGACTTGGTTCGCGACGTCAACACCCCATAACACGAAGCGCAGCTCAGGATAAACCGTGGCGTCCCAACTATCAGCCGATTCGATCATCGGGATGGAGAACATGGTCGTCAAGATTGCCGTTCCTATGACCGCCAAATCTAGGAAGCGTTGCGCTTTAGTGACGGGAACCTTCAAGTTGGTGCCGGGGATAGACACGGCGTCTATCGCCACGCTAATGGGGAGGGCGAATGAATCGAGGAGTACGTTGATGCCGTACAAGACAGATGTGATGTATGGTGCGGCTTCCGAGAATCCGGGCATCTTCGCAACAGCCTCAAGGTATTTGGTTTTGAGAGGGTGGTCCACTGATTCAACTGCTACATCCGCTGTCGAAAATTCCTTGGAAGCGGTAGCGGCCCCACCCGAGAACACAGTAGTGAGAATTTCTTTGGAGTATGTGGGCATCGTCCTATGAGTGAGCTTCGTTATGATGGTGATTGGAACGGCCGCAACAAGCAAAATCACGCCCAGCAGTGACGGCTTTTTGCCCGTGTACTTCTTGTACAGGGCACTGAGAACAGGCACCTCTATCTCAGTCAAGAAGACATCCATCAACGACCTGAAAAAGACCTGGAACGTTCTCGCGACAGTGAGGAACAAGTCTCGGATCATTTCGATCAGTAGCCCGAGCGTGTCCTTGCCAAGTTTGGAGAGACACTGCTCGATACTTGCTGTTCTCCCCGGGCTCACTAGTTCCTTGAGATTGTTGAATATTGGCTTGAAACTTTCCTCGAGGCCATCAAGCATATCCTTTGCTTCGTTGGCCCACACATTTAGGTCGATGCCTTCTAAATCGTGAATGCCGGACGAATCGGAGTGCACGAAGCCGCTCAACTTGCGCATGATATAGTCAATAGCGGTATGCTTTGTCTTCGGATTCGCCACCTCGTCGTTCTTGGTTGTTGTATCGTAATGAGATTCCAGGGAACTCTTCGAGTTTGTGGCACTGGTGACTGTGTCGGTTGGCATCACTTGCCCAGTAACCTTTGCCTTCAGCTGCACAAAAGCCTCATCCATGTAGTCGACAGCCTCGTCCAGGGCCGCATCACTCATGTCTTGAGCCAAGTAGCAGAAGCTCATGAGAGAACGCTGCGTTTCTACAATGTCGCCCCAGTCGAAAAGAAAGCCCAACAGATGTTGAAGGTCCTCAATCGCAGTACCAATCGCGCTGAACACTGTGTGAATACATTTGAGGGCGCGCTCATACGAATTCATCGCGAAATGCTTGAGTTCACTGCCGACCTTGATGATCAAGTGATCGGCTTCCACCTCGAGTTTTTCAAGGCCATCGACCGCCTTTTGGAGAAAGTGGAAGGCGCCCCAGTGTGTGGACTTCTTATTGCCTGGTAAGCCCGTTGCAGGCTTCTCCGATCCATCGGCATTGAGAGTATCGATGGTAGTGTTAATTGCCGTAAGCACCGACGAGAGTTTCCCGAAATCGGTCCCACCCGGGAAAAGCGCTCCGCCGCTACGATTCTTTGCATCTCTCAGCACACTCTCGCTTTGGTTTGCTTTCAGCTTTGCCTTGACATTCTTGGCCGGATCCAGCTTCTGCGGACTCTCGAGTAGAATGGCTTGTTCGGCCGAGTCCGCGACAAAGAACACGGGCGTATCCAAACTCTCAGTCAAGTTGACGATTTCCAGCTGGCCCGCCATATCAGTCATAACGTCGACCCCCACAGCGTCAACGACGAGCATCTGGTCGTTGACGAGGACCGTGGCAGAACTCGAGCAAGAAAGCACAACTCGTTTGTTAGATGCCGCACCCGGAATGTCAGACTGAATTTTGACGTGTGCGACGTAACAAGTCATAGTGTTGATCTCGAACTCATCTAGCTCCTTCAGGTCCTTCAAGTTCCATACCCCGGACGCAGACTGCTCGAGGACCTGCATCTGATCTTCCGAGTCACAGTAGACTACGCGTCCCAGCGAACCCGAGAGGCTCATAGAGGGCGAGATGCGATTGAAGTCCCCATCGGCTACCGGAGTCCAGGGCTCCACGATAGCACCAGATCCAGATATCTTAAGGTAGCCCAACTGCCGGCCCCTTAAGACTGCCCAGATGGTCGCTTGGTCATATCCCGGACTTGATGCCACGCGACAATGTGTCACGGGCTCATCTAGAATCCTTTTCCCCTGAGATTTAGAGAACCGGCATTCGGTCGCAGTGTAGAAGCGAATTCCAGAAGCGCTTCCCGTAACAAGACCGGTGTAGCCGTCTTGGTCGATGACGGTCTGCATAGAGACGATGCCTTCGTCACACTTCAGTGCTGGGGCAACAGAAAACCGACCCGCCTGAGAGACGAATGTAAGAAGAGGCTTGCTCTGGACAAGATAGTGGTAGAATGTGCCGCGGGAGTTTTCAAGTGTTCCTGGAATGGCCTTCAAGACGGTTCCAGCATCTGGACGCGTGGGAAGAGAGACAAACTTGTACTTGAAATTGTGCGCCCCGACGTCTACATCTACACGTGCTGCTTCGCTGCTCTCCGCGAGCTGATAGTGGACGATGATTTCGGGGTATCCTTGGCCGTCCTTCGCAGTGCCCATGATGACATCTCGGATCTTGCCTCCGTCGAGGTTCTTCGCCTTGGGGTCCAATTTCAGGATGGATCGTTCCCAGATATGCTCGTTATTAATCTCATCGACAGAGATGGGTAGCGTGGCAAATGTGGCATCTTGACTGCTGTTGTTGTAATTGGAAACCGCAAATGCGAGATGTATATCTCCGTCCTCGTTTTCAGCAGCTGAGATGGCGATGACGGGATCTTGTAGTTTCCAGAGGGTGCAGAGGTCGACAATCTCTTGACTCCCCTTGTCGGAGGCCTTGAGGACTTTGAGAGAGCCGGCTTGGTCAACGAAGAAGATGATTGGGCCGCGCGGGGAGTCGAGAGAGAAGATGTGTTGCGCAGGTGGTACTGGACGACCAACGAAATCTATTCAGGAGTAAAGTCAGTGCAGTTCATTATAGTAATGTGCGTCGGGATACTGTTTTCAAGACCGGTGCACGGCATGAAGTATTCGCAAAGGGCCCTATGGCTTTCTAACTAGAAATAGAGATTTTATCTTCGAAGTACGTACGGCTCATCCATTCGGATTGCACATGAACAGATGCCATTTTGGAGTGGCGTTGTGGAGGAGAGATGAAATGAGCTGTGGGAAATAGGATTTGACTTGCACGAAATGATAGGAAATCATCTGGTCTCGAGATCTGGATATATATTCACCAAACATGACGCTATGAAGCAGAGCAACACGACCCTTGACTCCTGCATCACGAGCTCATTCCTGTGGCAAGCTGAAAGTTTCCTCCGTCTCTTCTTCAATCAGCCAGCCAGATTGACGTTATGTCTGCATCTCTATGTTTCTGACCGTAAAGGCGTTGTTAACCCTGACGTATCGCCTTGCGTATTACAACTAAAGCTTGGAATTTACGTGCTTGGAGAGTCGGCTCCTAAACTGCCAAGCTCTGCATCCAGTCACAATCAATAGCAAATATAATTCCGCATATCTTCTTGGCTTTAAAGTCCACAATCGGTCTACTCAATATCCCAATGCCAGCTGAGCAATGTCGGTAGATCCCACCGGACGTGAAATCGCACGTCGTTGATTTAGAATTCGCGCCTTACTAACAATGAAGTAAAATTAGACTTTGTGGCCGTTTGATGACACGATCGCGCCATACCCAAAGGGTTGGGATGTTCAATACTCGATGCGATGTGCGGGGTGTTTTCCATCAGCTTGCTGCAATCAGCAGCCTCGACGGACAGCCTCAGCTGTGGAATTTATCCGACGCCGCAATCCGAGCCGTTGCGCAAGCCACAACACCATCGAATTCTGAGAACAGGCTTTGTCGATATATGCCATCCAACTCTCTTGAGCCGGATGCATCAGATTAGATCCTACACGAAGGGCTTGGTGATGATGCAAGGGTAAAGGAAGAGAGGAGGTTGCTCGATGGATGGCTATCAGCTCTCCACGAACAGAGGTTGGAGTCTTGGCGACAGCGATGAAAACGAATGGATTCATTGCTTCTCGTGTTGGATAGTCGGGACGAGACTTGGACTGGAACTACACCGACTCATTCAAGTCCTTGGCTACACCACATGTTGGCTAGGCTTGAGCTGAACAATGAGACTGTGGTCAAGGATTTTGAATGCTTTTTCCAACGGTATGGGGGAGACAGAAGCAGGCACAACATGACGACGAGGCGGTCTGCAGGAAGTAGAGATGTGAATATCAAACGAAGTAGACTCAATTTAGAGGCGCTAACACTTCGGCAGCCTTACAGCTCCTCGACATCAGCGCTAGTAGAGGAGATGTCACAAGCAGCTTAAACCTAATCACCATCATACACACAAAAAAGTAGCGGTGTCACAGTCCACCCCCTTTTCTGTCTTCAAATCTCCATCTCACGTATCTAGCAACACCCTCAGCTCTCCACGATTCGAGCTGGGCAAGCGGGTATTAGGGTCAATCGAACCAAGTGTGCCACAATAAGCTGCATCATGGAGGAGCGTGCGAGTGCTCACTCCAGATACGAGATTCAATACGATATCCCAGAAATTGTAGAGATATGAGTCTTCATGTTAGTAGGCAATGCGTTGGAGATAGCCAAGGAGTCTCGACCTCGACACGATGAAAGATTCCTAGTTGGCGCCTGCACTTCCAGCAAGCCACAGCTCAGAGCACGGTAATTTACGTTGTGATATTATCAGCTCTCCACGATTGGGTTATTCTTCTGGTATTGCTATGTGTCGACCTAAACATGCTTCAGATATGTGAACGGACCATCGGCGCTGAGATTTAAAGAGGGAAGACAGTGCTCCAAAATGTTTTCATTGAGCCTCGAATAGAACCAAGTTTTTACATCTCATATCTTCCTCACACACATCATACTCGATCTTAAACCTACAACAGACCGAACTTTATCATAGTCATGACCGATTACGTACCGAACCCTCAAGAGCAGGACAATTCCAGGAAGTCTCGACTTGCGACAGAACTCGGTGGCTTCAATCAAATTGTCGCCATCAACCAGACCGCCGTCAATGCGGCTCTGGCGTACGCTTGGAAGTCTCAAACAATCGACTGGACTGTCTCCATCACAGATCCCGAGACAGGCGAAGAGTTTGTCGACAAGAAACTCTCGGGAAAGCTGCTCGCCCCCACAGTCTCCTTTGACTCCGACACCAAGGGAACATTCTACGCCAACTTCGGAAAGTGCGAGCTTACATACTGGCAAAGTTATGGCTCGAGATCCGTCGAAAAGAAACTGCCATTCCCTGCTGCGTCTCTGGCGTTTGATGTCAAGTTCTCCTTGGAAGAAATCAACGCCCTTCCCGATGATGTAAAGAGCAAGATCCAGAATCTGGGTGACTACACCGCTCACCAGCTCCTGATTGACTTTTCCGAGACCAACCTCCTGGCACCGAATAAGGCGAAGAGCGATCTTCACGATGCGGCCAAAGATCAGCCAACCAGGGACGACATCTCCGAGAAGATTACTTCCTTCATGTCCAAATGGATTGACAAACAGAAGAAGGACAAGAAGAATATACTCGGCTATGCAATCGCAATGACCGATACCGAGAAATACCCACTCCCAACTCTCTCAGCAACGTCCGTCACCCGACAAGCGTACGCATACTACAAAAACGGGCAGCAAACCCCCGTCGACAAAGTCCCATCCGAAGCCTCCATCCTATTCCTAAACATGTTCAAAGGCGTCCCGTTCCCCCAAGATACGCACGGCAATGTGAAGATGCTCGATTACACGGGCAACTTCGTGACGCCGTTTGAGAAATCCACGGCAGCCGGCGAGCCCACAATGGCCGGCAGCATCTCGATCCAGGGCCCCAAATTCTGGAAAGCGCTGGAGGCCACCATCCAAGAGCTCTCCAGCCAGTTCTGGTACTACGAGAAGCATTTCAACTGCAAGTACCGCGCAGTGGACGGCAGCCTGATTCTCGACTACGACATCGGCATGGGCAACGACAATCCGAATCCGGCGCCGCCGCTCACGCCCAACGCCCCGACCTCGATGAAGCTGCAGTACCGGTACGAGGACTCCAGCGAGGACTTGTACGGGGTCCACGGCTCGCTGGGGCGCGCCGAGGGCACGCTCGTGACCGAGGGCGCGCAGGAGCTCTGGTGGACGCCCGGCAGCTCGCGGATCAAAGTCAGGGGCTTCACCGCGTTCCTGGTCTCGTACCGCAAGCGCGTCGCCGCCTCGTGGCGCGGCTGGAACCGCTACGGCATCGAGACCGACTGGCAGTTCTATCTCGCCATGGGCGTCGACACCGACGGCCGGCTGTACCTCAAGTGCGAGGACTTTGAGTACCTGGGCGACAAGTACACGACCGAGGCTAGCTTCGGCTATGTCAAGAAGAGCAGGGCGGATTTCAAGGGGTTTGTGGATTCTAGGAGGGTCGATATGAGTCTGGAGAAGGTGAATGAGGAGTTGGGGCGGCTGGGCCAGTTTGTGTTTCCGGCGGCGGGGCAGTACTTCATGTTTGATCCAAAGTTTAGCAATAAGGGGGATGTGTTGGTGGGGTTGACGCTGAAGGCGCCGGAGGGGCTGGAGGGCCCCGATGAGGCGGAGGTGACGGGGGCGCCAGCTGCGTGAGGGGTTATGGGGCTGTGATTGATGGGTATGGGGTTGTCATGCTGATTTCGTACTAAGTCATTGGGAGGTCCATCTCATGTCTAATTGCCATGTACACAAATCCATCGAGTCCAAGCCATCCCCTACACCTTTCCACTCCCGACCCTACCTCCACACGTGAAGCTTATCCATACAAAGGACTAAGGAACAATTATGTGATTTGTTGTTTTTCCTCTTTTCCTTGTTGGAACAGTGACGTTTGGATTTATGCCAGACAGGCGAGAGGTATTGTACTCGTTGGGACCTGTAGAATCCGCTTTAACGACACTTCTATGCCTGACCACCTTTTTCGCTGTGCATTGTGTATGTCACCACGGATCTATTTACCGTACATTTTGCACCGTAGTTGAAGGGTAGGCGATAGTAGAAGTGTATACTACCTTCCTTCCATTTCGAAGCATGCTCAATCTGCACTTTCGAACCTCGCTTGCTCAAATCGGGCTGCTTCTGCCGTCTTTCTTTTAGCAAGCTCCAACACCCGTGTATCGTATAAATCTTCTGGAGCCTTCGTCCCTTTCAACACCTCTCTCTCATGCCTCTGCGCCTCTTCCTTGGTCATGCAGACAATATCCCCCATCCCTAGGAAAGAGTTCATCTGCCCTGGAGTGCGTGTGTCAATAATGGCCTTGCTCGGTCTGTTCCACCTGACTAGGGCTAGCCGGCTGAATAAACCACTGACGATGCTTCGTCCAAGATAGACCTCCTCAACCAAATATCCAATATCGTCTTTGGTAACAGCAATCCTCAGACCTTGAGACTGGGCTCCCATGAATTTCGCGAGTCTCTCTTCCCCTGCTTGGAGTCCTCCCAGTATCGAGTCGTACATCTTGTCCCTCGCTTTTGATGGCAGATACTCGTGAGGATATCCGGTGATTTCTAGAATGGCATGGTTCGCAACGACAAGTCCAAAAATAGCTGGCATGGTTCCTAAAACAGGTAATATCCTCACTCGGAAGTCCGGAAGCACACCAAGCTCGCCCACTTTGCCTTTTGCGAACTCTTCTTCAGGTAGTGGTAGGAGCTCTGCTTTTCCTGGTCCTGACTTTTCTGTAGAAAATACGACGGGAATACCGTCTTTGACGCCAAGTGCTCGAAGCTTTCTTCTCGTAGATTTCGAAAGCCGGTCATCTGTACTCGCAGAGATATCGCCGATCAAGATTTTGGTTGGGTCCGACTTGCACCCCGCGCCCATTGAAGAGATAACCTTGAGCTTGTTCTTGGCGCAGTAGTTCAGCAAGGCCACCTTGCTGTCGATGTTGTCGATGGCATCAATAACAAAGTCTGGGGCTTGGCCGTTCATGTCCCCTAGTTGTGCTTCTGCACTAGCCTCGCCGAATAGTTCGTTCCGGCAATCAAAGTGCACCCAAGGAGTGACTTGCTCGAGTCGTCGACGGAGACAATGCACTTTAGGAGTCCCCACATCGGCCAAGGTTGCTACGGCATGTCGATTGAGAGATGATAAGGTGACCTGATCAAAGTCGATGAGGCGCATTTTAGTGACCCCTGATCGTGCAAGAGCAGCGGTGGCGTGTGATCCTACTCCACCGCAGCCAACAACAATGACGAAAGCAGAGCGTAGTTTCTCGAGGCCGTCGTCGGTAAGGAATACGCGATTCCTGTTAAGCTGTTCGAGTATAAGATCTATCCAACAGGTCAGACGCTCGATATCAAAGACGAACAAAATCACTGCGGCCTACCATGATCAAAATCGCCCTTCCGTGCTCTTGCGGCAAGTGCCATGCTTCGTCTATCTTCTTTACTTGGGGCAAAGGCACCCGAAGCGGCGCCGAACTCAGTTAACTATGGAGGTTAGTTTCGAATACAAATATGCGGCCATGACGTAGAACGTAGAGTATAGGCACTGGCTGAAGTCGGCGTTCTTTGTGAAACCTACTCTTGTCGGGTCGCCTTCGTCTGGGATCGAGGCCTTCAGATCGGCCATTCGGTATATGCGTCTCGCCTGCTGAAATCCCAGAATTGCACCTCCAACTACCACGCCAGAGACGACCGCGGTAGTGATTAATTGGGCATTATGAGAAGCCGTCGTCCGAGATACCCAAGAGGACATCTCGGCGGAGACGGTGAATGGAAACGGCCGACGATGCCAATGGTAAACGCAAGCCTTTCTATATGTACCCTACGGAAAAAAGAAACGGTCGGATTAGGCGCAAAGGGAGAGAGTGGGACATGGAATGGCGGAGTTGAGTTTATGAAGTTGATGAGCCCATGGACAAGCTCAAAATTGAAGATGGCTAGGCCTAAAGGGGCTAGGCGCGCGGCTACGCTTAGCACAACTCTACACTGCGAAATGCAGATGACCTCTGGGCAGCCGCCCACGAACCACACGGGCTGCCTTGGACGCGTCCGAAACCTTGCTCACGCGCAGTTTGTGCATCTGATCTCGGGGGCTGGCCAGGTTGCCTTTAAAGCGTTGCGACTGCCCCAAGTGCTCCTTCGCAAACTCACTCCCGTTCCAGCACATCTCGCCCACGCTCGACAACATCATGTCGAAGGTCACATACGCGATCTTGGTCGCCGCCGGCGTTGCGACAGGTGCAGCGGCAAATGCAGCATTCCACGCCATGGGTCAGAAGAAGGAGTCGCCTCCGTCCATCACCACTACCACCACAACGACGACTGCCACCCCTACAGGCCCCTATCGGCCAGCGCCTCCGCCTCCGCTCTACACGCCTCCGCCTCCAGCGATAGCTCGCGCGCCGCTGGTAGATCCGAACGGTCTCTTCCAGTATGGGTTCCCCGGCCCTGTGGCTGACCTTCGGCCCGCCCCATCGTTGACCTCCTCCTTCGACCGCCGAACTCGAAACCCAGCGTGGGTCGCCGAGCACATCACCCCCGAGTCCCTCGCCAACAACAATGCAGACCGTAAGCACAGTGTATTCGTGGAAGACGTATCCATCCCCGAGATGTTCCGCGCGAAGCTGAAAGATTACTTCCGCTCTGGGTACGATCGGGGACACCAAGTGCCCGCGGCAGACGCAAAGTGGAGCCAAGAGGCCATGGACAGCACATTCTCGCTGAGCAACATGTGTCCGCAGGTTGGCGACGGATTCAACCGGGACTACTGGGCGCATTTCGAGGATTTCTGCAGGCGGTTGACTGGAAAGTACCCTTCTGTTCGCATTGTCACAGGCCCTCTGTATCTTCCGAAGCGCGAGGCAGACGGCAAGTGGAGAGTGAGCTACGAGGTCATCGGCCAGCCCCCGAACGTCGCGGTGCCAACACACTTCTTCAAGGTTATATTTGCAGAGGACGGAAAAGTTGGCGGGCAAGTGGCCGTGGGCGCATTCGTGCTGCCGAATGACCGCATCGCGAACACCAAGCCTCTGCAAGACTTCGAGGTGCCCATCGAGATTGTCGAGCGAGCGAGTGGCCTGGAATTCGCTTCCAAGTTGGACGTGGCGAGGCGGAAGAGGCTGTGTCAGGAAATCAACTGCTCCCTCATCGTGAAGGAGTACAAGAAGCGGCAAGAGAGCTTTGGAAAGAAATGAGCCATGTCCGAATGGTTCGTGCGTCATGTACTTGATATGTATCCCAGCGTTTCGGACATAGGCATAGCGTGGAGTTTCCCGCGAGCAATATTTTGGATCTTGAGCCACTGGATCATGTATATGCGGTTCTTTGCGTCCCATAAAGTATTATACAAATCGATTATGCTCCGCCGAGAGGAGAGACCCAATGCCATCCCGTCTATATGCACGCCTTGATGCACCCCTAGTTATACAAGCTGGAAGAGTCATCCAAAATTTTGAGGCCCAGCTGCGATCCGAGTCGAGTGCCCTTATTTTCCACGCTTCTATATCGAGTCAAATCCCCCCGTTCCCGATTTTTGGTCATGCCGCCATTGAAGACTGTGCTCTAGAAACTGCTACCCACGCCGGTGCCCTGCTGCGACTCCTTCTGTATCCTCGCGACGTATTGCTTGGACACGGTGTTCCACGCGGACATGTACTTTTCCATGCAGGCCGTGAAGCAGCCCTCCTCGCCTTTGGAGAGGGCGGTGCCGGGCTTGGGGACGCAGCGCTCGAAGCAGTGCTCGTTGAGTTTCTGCGGCCAGAGGTTAGGCTTCGAGATTGAGGAGTTGAGGGAGCAATGGCATAGGGACCTCGACGAGCATGCGCGCGTTCTGCATGGCAGACTCTTGCTGCACCTGGCGCATGATCTGCGTCTTTGGGTCGGAGAAGGCACTCATGCCGGAGGCGCCCATGGAGTCCATTGTGTATGTAATGCGTATGTAATATGGTGTCGGGCGCAAGGTAAATGGTGGTGTCGTCGTCGTCGTCGTCGCAAAAAGTTCGCCGCCGTCGACGTCAAGAAGCTGGCCATAGATCCGTGCTCGGCGGGCGGCGCTTTCTCGGCGCCCCGAGCTCGTGCGGAAAGGCCACGAACCACGGCCATGCGGTGCGCTGCTCTCCAGCCCGCTCACCACCACGGCTCTTTAATGTCGCCCGCCCACGCCATTCTTCTCTTCTCGTAGCTTTACTGCTCTACTGCCCCTGCGGCACTCTTCTTACCAATTGCGACCCCGAGCCGCGCCCCTGCCCTTCCATTCTTTGTGCCCTTGTACAGCTATTCGCAGCGAGCGGGTTTCAGTGGCGTGCAACCGCAACCATGTTGTTCGCGCGGCCGTGGACGAGCTTGTGCCTGCTGGCGGGGAGCTTGCGCCTGAGCGGCGCCATAGGCCTGACCGAGCATCCCGATGTCAAGGCTATTTCTGTGAGGAGTCCGTCCCGGGAAGCTGCTCCTGCTCTTGCTAATGCGCGTGAAGCTACGGACACATAGCCTCGAGCCTGTGAGTGCACTCCCCCCCGCGCGCCCACGAACTGGGCATGTACATTTGGAACCGTTTCTGACCTGAGAATGCGCAGCCGTACCTCGATTCGGACATGCAAAGCCGCTGGTTCGACTTTGGCGGCGACACCATCATTCGAACCGACAAGTACGTGCGTCTGGCCTCGGACAAGCCCTCGCGGCTAGGATGGATCTTCTCGCGGGTGCCCTTGACCGCCACAAACTGGGAGGTGCGCACTCTCCTTTCCCCCTCGGCCACATAGCTGCAGGAGCTCACGCGAGTAGATCATTGTCGAGTTTAAGATCCACGGCCAGGGCAACCTCTACGGCGACGGCTTCGCCATGTGGCTCACCAAGCAGCGCGGCCAGAGCGGACAAGTGTTTGGCTCGGTGGACAAGTTCGAGGGTCTCGGTGTCTTCTTCGATACGTACAAGAACAACCGTCCCGGCACCGTGTTCCCCTATGTCATGGCCATGAACGGCGACGGAAACACGGCGTATGACAAGGACAACGACGGCAAGGCTAATGAGGTGGCCGGTTGCTCGGTAAGCCACCATTTTCCTAAAGAAAGGGAAAGGAACGAAGGGACCTAATCTGTGTCATCAGGCCCGCGGCATCCGCAACGCCCAAATCCCGACCAAGGCCAAGTTCACCTACTTCCAGGACAAGTCGCTCAAGCTCGAGCTGCAGTACAAGGCCGAAGACGACTGGACCGAGTGCTTCGATATCCCCAACTTCAAGGTCCCGCCTGTTGCCTACCTGGGCTTCTCCGCCGAGACTGGCGAGCTCTCCGACAACCACGACATCATCTCTGTCAAGACCTTGAACCTCTACCAACACAACACCGGAAGCAATGCGGCGGCCGCTGCCGCAGGAAGCTCGTCAAAGGGCAGCTCGGCTCCCTTCACGCCGAAGAAGTCGGGTGGGAGCTGGAGTTGGTTTTTCATGAAATTTGTCCTCTTTGGATTGGCCGTCACTGGTGCGTACGTGGGCTTCACCATCTACCGCACGCGGCAGCGAGACAGGTTTTGAGTCGACAGGCGAGCACGGGAAGTAGGATTGAAGTTGGGTGAGGAGACTTGGGTAGCATCTCCTGTGTTTATGTACTGGATTTGGGTGGAAGGTTGGAAAATGGTCACGACGAACCTGTTCATAGCGTTTACTCCTAGCGTTACTGCCACACTATTCTCCTAGATATTTCAAATCATCATCATCATCATGTCACTAGACTGCAAAAGCCCCATACTACTCGATTGGAAGAAACCATATAGGATTCTTAATTGTATCAACTAGTGAAAGGACTGCTCAGTATATATATATCTCTTTCTTTTGGTCCTCAGATCAGCTCTCTGCTTGGTTCTCAAGTGCAACAAACACAAGGCCGGCCAGCCATACAGCCAGCCGACCCGGGTTGCCCATTCAACTTTGGCTTTCATGCCCCGTCTCAAGGACAGAACATCATCACCGGACCCATGGACCCCTCCACCGACCGAGCGAGTCCGAATTGCAACCCCGCGACCAACACAGCCCTGCAAACCACAGCGGCCAACAACAACAACTCGACACCCCCGCACTAGCAAGGCGCTCGGATTGAAAACTACAATTCTAGTCATCATCAGCAGCGCGTGATCCACGGCCCGAGGGCCGCGGCACGGCCACCTCGAATTTTTTACACTGTCCTCTTCGCGCGGCGGGGGCGGTTGGGGCCGGGTTCGCGGCGGGAGGGGTCGCGGGAACCAGAGCGCGGCAGAGGATCAGGCCGGGGGGTGGTGCAGGCCCGGTCTGACCATGCTTGTCGTCCATGGCAAGGCACTCCCTTCGCTTTCTGTTCTTTGTTTCAGGCATGCCGCCGGGTTGATTAGACCGCGGCGTCTGCTGAGATAGGTGTGTCTGTCATTGGGATCTGGGGCGGGTGAGTGGGGCATTGCGGCGGGCGAGAACTTGGGGGGGAGGGCGATGCGATGGTGGGTGTGGCAGGGGAGGGAGTGAGGGCATGGCGGAGATGTGGAGGGTGGCGTCGGGGTGGGTACTTACACTCTGCTCGGCTTCTGGTTGTGGAGAGGAAGAGAGAGGGTGGGCCGACGCGCGAAACTTATCCCCAGGCGCGAGCTCACGAGGGGCGCTAGTTAGTCAGCAGCCTTGGCATAGCAACTTTGCTAGCCAATCAGAGCTAGGTAGTAGAGAAAGTGGGCACGTGATCGATTTTAGATGTAGCTGCGTTCTACGGCAATTTTGGGTTACTACATCTGGGAAGTTCGCTTCTGCACTGCGGGAGCTAAGTCCGGTTGCCGCAAGCTAGCTACCGCCAACAACCACCCCAACCTCATATTTCCTTCATTCCAAGGTTTGACGCCTCTCACACAAGGGTGTGGCTGGAGCGAGTCGGCTGCTCTCCCTGCGAGAGGTGGCGAGTTGCAGCCTGGACTAGACTGGACACATTCGTTAAGGACGATCTATGAAAAGGATGTCTGTGGACACAACCCTACACGCAGGAACTCGCCGAAGCTGGAGAGAATAGTTC
>MU002414.1:0-16392 GCA_010093585.1 Melanomma pulvis-pyrius CBS 109.77
CCCCCAGTCCCCCCAGCCTCTGCGCGCCCCGATCGTCAGCGCCGTCTCCAGACAGGGGCAGGCCGATGACGTCGCCGTCGCCGCTGACCCCGGCCGCGCCTGCCCTTTGTCGCCAATCTGGCGTGCTTGCGGCTAGCGCCCTCATTTGCAGCCCCACCACCGCCGCAACACCACTGTCCATCCCTCCAGCGCCTGTCTCACCACACGGCGATTGACATCACCGCCCAGCGTCGCTGGGCCCCGTGCTGGAGATGACCATGGCCGTCCCAGCCCCGGCTGCCTGCCTGCCTGCCTGCCGGCTCCTCAGCCCCTTACAAGCCCTCTCTATTGCAGGCCCCATTGCATGCTGCCCTATTACGGGCCCTTTGTGCGTGCCAGGGGTGCATTCGACATGCTTTGCAACCCCTACGATGCCCGTTGCCCGTCGCCGTCGCCCGCGCTCTCTTTGCCAGTGCCAACTTCTAAAATTACCCTCGCTGCCTCCCTCGCCGTCTGTCGGCCTTGAGCGCTGATCGCTCTCCTGCCCAGCGGCTAACTCCCTCTTCCGTCCACTCTCATCCGGTTGCACCCCCAAGTAAGAGATCGCCATATTATTCTCTGGACCCTGCCGCGCTTGCAACTCTCCACAGCAATCAGTCTTGGGCACAGTCACGCCGCTCACCGTGCCAGTGACGGCTCCCACCGCTCTTGCTGCTTGTCATTTGCTGCTCTGCTGCCAACCCTTCTCAAACAATAGGCCTGTCTGCGAACGATGCTCACGCTGCCATCAGCCTCCCCGCAATCCTCGCCCAAGCCAGCACGGCGTGCACCGCAAGCTTCTGGGTCCTTCAGTTTGATCGTCGTGCTTGACAGATCCCACCGGTTTCGCCGTCCGTGTCAACAAAGCCAACCGCTTGCTAGAAATCTCCGTCGACCTCTCTCCGCGAGTAAGAACCCGCCTTGGAGAGACGGACTGGAGGGCATTCATCCCGAGTCCCCCATGCATGGGCCTCATATGTCGCAATCGGCAGCCCACCTTCCTCGCTCATCTGTTTCTTTTTCGTTTTGAAAACGACGATCCTCTCAGCGATGACGTCCGGACCTTATGCCCAGTGCGCGGCGCAGCCAGTCACGGGAATAGGCGGCTTTCTGCCCGCCGCCACACCCACTGGTCAGCCCTCATTCATTCATATTATCCGAGTACGCGACGGTGCAACTCACAATTTCATACCATTTCATACTTCATTTTCTCCATCCCCGGTACAATGCACTGCCGCTTATCTCATCAACACCCTGTGCTTCATGACCTCGACCATAAGTCAGGAGCAGCGTAGAACCCACTTCTTCCTTAGGGGATTTACAGTGCAAGGCCCTAAGAAGAGAACCTGAGACATTTCACCGCTCTTCTGCTCGACGACGATCCCCTCGGAGCAAATCAATCCGCAACTCCAAAGAGGGAGAATGACACCCTGGGGCTCCGACATGTCAAGTCTTGCATCGAAGCGCGTTTCCAACCTCAGGCAGAGACACTAACCCCGTCTCGAATCCGTGGAGCGTCCTTTTCGGATGAATTCACATGTGTGCGGGCCGATTAGTGGCATCTGACCGAACTAGGAGCCTGTTTCCTGCATAACGAGTACGTCCTTCGTGGACGGTGAGAGCAACACCGGCTTTAATTCCGAATGGTGGGGTAAGTTTCGATTGCTCTGTCCGCACAACTCGAGTTCTTTTTAATATCTCGAGAGTTCCTTTCGTTACCTGACGAGTCTCTTCTCACCTTCCGCCTGATCAATATACCTTTTTCCATCACCTGTCTTCATTCTCCTAAATCACATCTCAAACCCCCTCTCGACTTCCCCCACACTCTCAAAGTATCAGGCGGTAATTACCCCAAATCAACTTCCAAGTTTTTCATCCTACTTCGACTGCTAATCATATCCAACCTCACACTCATCAAGCCCATGCACTGACCAACTAGCATCTCCGAGTTTTCCTGGGCACCCCCACTCCAGCGCCGGTGCTTACGCTCCAGAATACCTCCCGCTTCCCCTCCAAAAAGCAGCTCACGATAGTAAAGGAATCCTGACTACGAGTTTCATTTAGTACACAAAAACAAATGTAATCTCCTACCGCCAAGCATGCATCGCGCGATGCATTAAATGCAGGGTGAGCTAGCTCCACGTGTGCGTGTGTCTAAATAAGTGGTAAGAACAGGCATGAAGGCTTGAGCAAGCGGGACGTCGACGTTGAGGGCACCAACGGACATGGCTGCGACAGGCAAACCGGTTGTTGCAGGGTGCACGTTCCGTGACATCCGAAGTATCGCTTACGGCCTCCGAATGACATGGTTCCCTAATTTGTTCGTCCAATCTATCAAACGTGACGCTCGTGCAAGGCTGGGCTCGCAGCACAGGAGTCGTGTACGCTATCATTACTTCTCGTCTCATGCATGTGCATGTAGTGGTTTCTATTTACGAGTCCTTTTCTCCTAAATTATAGCCCTAATTTAGACGTTCCGTTTGCTTCGACGTAGATGGATGGATGGTTGGATGTGGATGTGGATGAAGGACTGTGCGGCGAGACCCGGCGGCACAACACCCAGACGCGAGAGAGAGAGAGAGAGAGAGAGAGAGAGAGAGAAGAATCAAACATACGCTGCGAGAGAATTGCCTATTTCTGAATCTTGGAGTCGTGTAAGGTTTGATACGTTTCGATACCTTTCTCTTGCCGCCCGGCCCTTGCCTCTCCCCCCTTTTCTTTTCTTTTCTCTTTTCTCTTTTCTCTCTCCCCATCCCGTCCACAAGCACACCCTCAACCCACAGACGCAAGTTTCTCCACTCAACCCACTCCCAACCAACCGGCTCTACTCTTAGTCCACGAAATCCAGACCCTTTCCGCTTCCCTTCTACCTACCTGCCTGCCTCCCCTTCCATCTCCCTCTCAACAGCCCGCACCACGTCAAGCCCCAAGCCTAATCATTAGATTTAGGGATTTTTTTTTTCTTTTCTCCAACGGCGCTTCTGCCGAGCCGCGGGTGCGACAACGGCCCTCCGTCCTGAAGTACGGATCGCTGCGGCCGCATTTGCACGAGGTGGGTTTGGCATAGCGGAGCTACGGCCCTGGGCTGGGCGCGCGTTTTGCGCCGCGTAGAATGCGAGTGGTGCGGTGGGGCGCGAGGCCGGAGATCGGAGGGAGGGCTGCGACTGGCCTTCGCGCTGCGTGTGTGGTGGGTGTGGCGGGGGTGGTGCGTCAGAGCGAGGTGCGTAGGGGTGGAGCGTACGGTACGCTGTATATGCTCGGTTGCATGTATTCTCGGCCTCTTGCGTGTGGGTGGGCCGCGGACTCGCTTGTGCGGGCTAGGAGGATGGGGTTTCTTCTCACCGTGCTGCGTTGGCGAGTCGGTGGGTTGGCGGGAGGGCGAGATGGCGGGGTGGATAGGTTGCCGCGGAGGTGGTGATGATAGGTGGTTGTAGGGCCGCTTCTAAATTAGGTAACATGGGACGGAACAGGTAGGGAGGCTGCTGCGAAGTGCGAGATGTGCTAATGCTCTGTCCGGGGAGAGGAGGGCAGAATCGAGTTGGGATGTTGGAGATGGGAGATGGGTATCAACGGTAGATCTCGGGCATATTAGGAGGACATGCACACGCACACACACGTACACACACAAAGAGAGAGAGAGAGAGAGAGAGAGAGAGAGAGAGAGTAAAGCCAGAATGCATCGCAATCGAACAATTTGAAAGACCCGTAAAGCGTACGCAAAGACATGTCCAAGAACGAAACAGCCAGCTAAGCTAAGCTCAGCTTAGACCAAGCCAAGCATGAGATCAACCAAGGCGGACATGAAATGTATATATGCAGCCCAGCCCACCCCTATCTAACGGGCCTCCCATCCTCCACATCCCCATACTTGCCGCCCTCGTACTCCCCAAAACACGCGTGCTCGAAATCCGCAAGCTCAATCTGCTTCTTCTGCGCCGCCAAGAAAACCTCCATCTCGCACCACCCGTCGTCCCTCTCCCCGCACTCATCCAGGCTCTTGCCCAGCGGAATAGTGCGCTGGTTGAGGATGAAATGCACATAGCTCGTCGGCGGGCCCTGGAGGTAGACACTCGCGTCCGGGGAGCGGGTTGCGGAAACCGGGGCGGGGGCTTGTATGACTTCGATGTCCAGGCGGCCGGCGAAGGGCTCGAGGTAGCTGAGGACGAAGTCACGGTCGACGATGTGGGTCAGGGGGAGGAACTTGTTGAACTGGGTTAGGCCGAAGGCGGTGAGGATGGAGATGATGTTTGCGTCGTGGCTGAAGTCGAGGTTGAGGGTCTGCGAGGTGGGGAAGGTCGACGTGTTGTTGTCGAGGGTGAGGTTGATTGCTGCGGATGGGGAGGTGATGACGTGGTGTTGCATTCGGGCGAGGACTTCTTGGACGTAGCCTGGGGTTGTGTTAGGTGGATATGCTCGTGGGAGGATGAGGATGAGGGGGGGATGAGACCTATTCCGATGGCGCGGCCGACCGGGGAGTGGAAGCCGACCGAGGCGGTGAAGGCGATGTCGAGACTGTATTCGAATCCCTCCCATTCTTCGTACGTGAAGAGGCCGCACCAGTGTGAGAAGCCTAGTCCGACGGTCTCGTAGGCACAGAGGGCTTGCGCGTTGTCTTTGTTGCGATTAGTCGGTGATGAAGGCGAGGAGGAAGGAATATGCTCACAGGTATCTTCCAGCGTCCAGTCCAAGTCTCCTGAGAGCATACCTCGGATGCGGCCATGTGCATCTGCGAGGTAGACGTTTGCCCATTCAAACGCAGCTATTTACAGTTAGCTTTGAAACATCCAAACGCTAAACTTTAGTAACCAACCGTCATAAGCTGTCTGCCAATTCGAGTTATTACAGAGCTTGTATCCCGCCATCGTATTATTGAAATCATCACTCTCGATGACCAACTCCAGCGTTGCATTCTGCGTCCAGCCCAGCCCAAAGAACCCAGCAAGAAAGTACTCGGCCGATTCTAGCATGCGTCTCTGCGTCGTGCTCCTCGCAATAATCTTACTCCCATTATTCGGAAACAGGTGCCCATAATGATAGTAATGCAGAGTCCCAGAGTTGAACAGCTCTTGCTTCCCAATCGGAACCAGAATCTCCGCTCCGAGCATGAACTTCCATGTGTTCAGGAACTGCAGCGCACCGCTCGCCTGGAACTTGCCCATGGCGTCCATGATCTTCTTCCCGAGCGTACGTTCTGTAGCGCGGCCAGAAATTTCGGGGTACCGACTCCCATGGCGATGCACCATGTTCAGCCATGTCACGTTGGAGCCCGGAGGAACTGGATACTCATTGACACCGAAGCCACGCGGATTCGGGAAATAAGGGCTGAGGTTTGCGAGGCGCTGGAAGATGTTACGATTGTGAGTGTTCCCCGGGATTGGCATTTGGGTCTCGAGGGGCGTGTTGGGGATGTAGGACACGCCAATGAAGGGTGCGGCGTTGGTTTGCGCAAGCCATGGTGCTGAACCGGTTTCGGTAGGACCTTTGAGGTTCAATTTGTGAGATGGAGGAGGGGGTTGATCATGTGGTTGAGCTCACCGGCGTACCATCCAATCGTGGTATCGAAGTAGTCTGGGACTTTTGAAATATGGACAGTTGGTGTGGCTAGCAGATAATTTTAGTTGAATTAAATTGTAGGAGAGAGTTATCATGATGTTTCTCTTCTGGGAATCATGGTACTCACACTTCACGCAGCCATTCTGACCGTTATGACCTTGGAAAATACCCCTCTCTTCTCATAATTAGCCATTGTAAATCCGCAACAATATACAGTCTCATCATTTTCTGCCGCAACAGTAAGACTCATATAGGTAACACGCACCGTGTCTCGCCGGAATCAAGACATTTAGAAGCCAGAGAGAAAGATCGAGGACCCAGAGCATGGCTACCGCTTCGTCGCCAATTCAACAGCGAAAAAAGCGAGAAAGGTAGCGTTAAATAAAGACGACTTCATATACTGTCGTAGATGGGCATTTAGATTCAAGCATGACGGGGTGTTGGTACCTGGACAAGTTCCCGCGTCGAAAGTCTAGCTGGGAGCTTGGGCCACAACCGCGGTGTCGTCATGAACGGAAAAACGATAGCTCCGAAGTGGAGTATAAAAAGGTAGTAAATTAACAAAACACAAAAGAAAGCAGAATTCAAGCAGAATAAACATCTTATTGTTACGAATCTTCAAGCATGTTGTTTACACATAAGTTTAGTATTTTGCATGCTTAAACTAGGCTAACAGCTCTGCGAGGCAACATGAAGTTAAGAGCAAACCTTGATTATTTTTTTAGCTATTGAGTTATCTGCGTGAGACGCTAGTAACTTTAATAAGAGAATACTTCCTTCTATTCTATCTGTCGAATGTAGTATTACATATGGAATAAAGGTTTTCGTTTAAGGTTTGGATGACATAGAGTGTAGAAGTCACATAGACATAAGCAAGAATAAGTAGCTTTTAGCTTTTACGAATATAGAAGAGGGACATTAAAAGTTTTGCCTTAGATATATCTGTTATAGGACCTCTAGTCAAGGTTGTTGTAAGAATTAAACCTTTCTAGTAGCACGTAGATGATTCTATAAGAGTGACCCAGTCTTGCCTGCTTTTGCTCAACATCTCTCCCCAGCCCTAGATACCCTCGCAGACTATAGTCCAGCTGCATTTCCGGGAATATATAGCAACATACACTGCACTGCAGAAGTATATACTACCTATACTAAATAAACGAGGATATACAACACCAAAAACACCGCAAATACACTAAATAGACTATCCAAAACGCCATGGACACACTACGACTATACCAAAAACCATCAACACACAAAGAACATACATCGAACACGCTTTAAACACACACTACAAAACCGCCCATAACACAGTTATGTCATCTTCTCAATCCATCTTACCATCTCACACCCGCCGCAATTCCTCAACCACTTATGCAGCCCATTCACTTCCTCGATCGACCCTCTCCCATATGCTATCTGCTACTAAACGCGGCATCAAACCCCATCAAAATGCATCAATGCGACCACTACATCCACTACCGAATGCATCACGCAATAATCTAAACAGTAGAAGCAATGATGTTCATATATGTCAAGCCAACATCTTTGCATTAGAGGTAGAACGGGCATTTGAGTCAAAGCTTTTCGCGCTGGAATATATCCTTGGATGTAATAATTAAACCCGGAGCAATCGGCGATTTAGTTGGCCTTGTATTGTCTACAATTTACTATATACTTATATAAACTTTGTTTAGTACTTTACAACCAAATCTAGGAAAGTGTTGACATTTCCTGATTCCAGAGCGATTGCTCTTACGGCATATATTTTCCATGTCGGGTTCTATTACCTAGTTGCAAGAAGTTGGTTTTGTGGTTGTCGATCTAGGAGTCGGGGAGCGAGGAGGTCTAGCCAGATATAAGAACGCTGATTCAGTTTTGTATACTCCTTAGTGCTATGCTATACTATGCTTGGTACGGGTAAATCTGTATGTTCGTCACAATTACTAACTTTAGTAAATTAAGAGCTCCAGTCAAAGGAAAACGAGGTCGACCGAAAGAGCTGGTTTGCGTCACTCTATGTAGATGAATCTCGTAGGGCTTAATATTAGCGTACTGAATTAACACTTTGTGATAACATTAGTCTACTGGCCTAGGATCGGGGTGTGCGTTCAATCTTGAGTTCTTATTCCTACTCACCTAAACCTAGGAGGAAGCGGGAAGGATTAAGAAAGCTCTTTATAGTACTGCTATACTTACCAGATAGTGTTGTATGCTTGCATCTACGTAGGCCTTTATATTCTTTAAAACAATAGGAGATAATTACTGTGGTGAGCGCTCGAGCGGCAACGAATTAATGTACAACTATGTCAATCACGTGTAACGACGAGAACTACATCGCGCATTTAAGGCACCTATTCATTCCAGTACACTGTCTCTCATATATACTTCAGCTCTTCAGCACATCAACCCACCCCTCAGGCCTCAATCTCCCTCCTTTCAATCCTTCGCCCACCCACCGCTCTCCATCAAACCCAAATTCAATCAAAGAATCCTCACTCCCCCATTCTCCATGCCCCATCAATCCCACAGGGACCTTCCCCTTCCCTTGTACACCATCCACATACCCGACCGGAAACTGAATGCAAGGCACACCAGTGAAGTTTGCTAACCAAACATACTCCATAGTTCTAACCTGCGTGTTGCCGTCCGAGACCCCATATGCGAGTTCGCCGTCGCCGATAGGCCAGCCCACAGTTGGAGTCGTAGGCGTGACGATGATGAGACCGGGATGTGTTTGGAAAAGGTGGGCAAGGTGTTGCATGATGAGGTTGCGCAAGCGTTGGGCGAGCAGGAAGTCACGGGCGGGTGTTGACGCACCGACTTTCAATAAGATTTTGTTAGCAGGAGAAAGGCCTGCGGTGGAGGGCTGTGCGGTGGCGGCTTCCGAGAGGATGGTCATCGCGTGCGCAAGTTGGCCTTCGTGGGTGAACGGGAGGGTGATGTCGATGATTTGGTAGCCGAGCTCAGATGTGAGGTATTGGAGAGCCGAGTTGCAGGCTTCTTGTACGACGGGCTCAGCACGATCGAACCAGGGTTTGCATATTCCTAGGATTTTGTTGCCAGGCGCGGATAATGGCCGTGGTGGTGCGAATTGCCGCGAGACGGGATGAGAGGGATCGGGTTGTGCCAGGACGCGGTAGGATATCTCAAGGTCTGCCATATTGCTTGCGAGAGGCCCTTGCACAACGGTGGTGTTCGCAAACTGTATCAGAGGTGCAGTAGAGACCCGGCCATGGGATGGCTTGAGCCCATAAAGTCCGCAGAAGTTGCTGGGAATTCGAACGGAACCACCTCCGTCAGAGCCAATGGCAAACGGGACGAGGCCTGATGCAACAGCATACGCAGCGCCACCCGAAGATCCTCCACAGTAATACCGATCGTTATAGGGATTCAGAGGGGTGCCCCATGTGAGGTTGTTGTTCGTGGTATCTGTATGCAATCAGCCCAGACATCTCAATTCAAGGCTGATGCATTGCCCCAGAACCTCATCGGGAACATCACCTACCCAAACCTAGCTCATGCATTGATAGCTTTCCCATGAACACAGCCCCCTCTTCTGCGATCTTCTTTGCGCACCAACTCGACGCTGTGTCCCTGCCTTCAGTGTAGTCATGACTCGTTCCGCAATACCTCTTATATCCCTCAAAGTCCATCTCATCCTTGATCGCGAATGGCACTCCATCTAGGGCCCCAAGCGGCTTGCCCTCTTTCCACCTCCTTGTCGAGGCTTCCGCAGCGCTCCTAACAAGCTCTACCTTTGTATCTACAAACGCAGTGGAATGTGGAGACCGCTTCTCCACATCCCTACGTATCAGCGGAAGCAAAGCCTCTGCAACCTCACTCGGGGTGAGCTTCCCGGTCTTGTATGCATTGTGGAAGTCTGCAACGGTGTAGAACCGGCCGCTGGCAGGGCTTTGTGGCGGGGCGCGGAGGTTTGATACGCTCGTATAGCTTGCGGGAGCTTCCTCGCCAGGTCTGGAAATCGGTATGACGGCCGGGTTATATAGGGCCTCTATGTTATCAAGCTCTTTTAGGTTTCGCAGCAAGTTGAAGCCTGCATTGCTCCAAAGGAGGGACGGGAGGAATGGGACGGATGTGGCGCTGCTTGAATGAGCGGGGAACGACAATTAGCTGGAGACACCTACACATAGGAGAGATAATGTAGTACGAGGCCCTTGATGACCGGGTTTTTCCCAGGTGGAGGGGCTTTGTACGGAACGTCGTGGGCGCGGGGATCAGGATAGTTGATGAACAACCCTGTCGGTGCGCCTGACATCTTGGCTGCGATTGTGCTTACTAGAGTCGTGATGAGATTGGGTGGTTAAATTTACGAATGATCTATGCAATTGAAGTCCATTATTTTCCTGCGTAAAGACTGATGCCGTGTAGGAGCCATGTCTTGAAACCGCGGTCTTTTGACATCTGACGATGCTGTACCGAGGCGCGCTGTGAGCTTGGACTCCATCTTGTCGATTATGAGTGTACACTTTAGTATGTATTGCAAAGGCCCTTCAAGTAGATACAGTGGTACTCAGTAGGGGTAATTCGAACCCTATTCCCTCTTGCCGAAGTCTATTGGCCGTCTAAAGGATTTGCTTGGTAGGTAGACCAAGATGCGCTACAATATGACAAAATCCTAGATTGTCACATCTCAGAAATTGTCTCCAGTGCAACTACCTCTGCCAGATACAGTAGGTTTTAGTGAGGTTCAGTTAATTGTATTGCTCTCTAACTGAATTTGCTTAACCATCCTTTTGCCACAGCCCCAAGATAAAAATAATGCATTGGCGTGGACCCACATGCCCCCGCCATTTCGTACGTCCTTAATACAAATCGCCCTACAAACTCAACGCCTCTTACGAATAGCGTTGGGCCGGGTGGGAGTAGCGATTGCTGTGCGTCCTTGACCCTGTCAGCATTACTACTAACGAGGTCACCACTTGCCCGCCCGAGCCGCCACGCAGCCACGCTGGTATGCTGGCAATCTCTACTGACTCTTTCCAGAGACCTGGTCACCCATACGGTTGTATTCCTTCTGCATATTCTCAACCTGCTTCTTCAGGTTCTCCATGTCGCGATCCTTGGTAGCGAGCTGCTCCTTGAGGGCGCCAATCTCACCAGCATTGCCAGCGTTCTGAAGAGAAGATCCCTTCTTGCCCTTCACGGCAGGGTCGCCCTTGAGGGTCTTGAGTTCCTCCTCGAGGCGGAGAACATCGAGGATCATGACGTAGGTTCGGTTGAGGATGAGGGATAGGAAGAGGGTGAAGCCGCAGAGGTACATGTTGCGCTGCGAGTAGAACTTGCGAGCTTGAACTTCCATACGCTCTGATCCGCCCATGACTACGGCGCTAGACAGATTATCAGCATGTGTAACAGAGCACATTGCTTGGTTGTACATACCCTCCGCGAGACTCCGACTTGGAGAAAGCCGACAGCTCGACCTGGACGCGATAAACGCGATTGATGCTGTCGATGAAGAGGATGAGGATGAAGATGAACGTGATCTATGCCAGCATTAGCCGAGACGCGGTGTTTCCGGAGTAGAGACCATACCTTCATGCCATACTGTAGTTTTGCTATAATGGGGCTCTCCGAGATGAACGTAAACAGCTTGCGGCGCCATGTGAACGGCAGCGGGACGATTAGGGCAAGGAAGATGACCATCTCCGTCATCAACATGGCGAACACCTGGAAGAGAAGACAGAGTAAGTACGTGGGCAGCATTGTGGATTGTCCTTGACGGAGGAGAGGGCTCGTCGCACGCCGGGATCTCTCCGCTGCTATGTGCCATTGGGGCAACACGGAGGGCGCACCTTTCCAGTATCCGTCACAGGAAGGAGGGACTTACAAGGCTGTAGTAGAGCGTCATGTTTGTTGTGGTGTGGGTTTGTTGACACGCGGGGTGTCAAGGGTCTGTCGTAAGGGGAGGAGGCGCTTGACGAAGAAGCTACAGAGGATATGGCGGATAGAGAACAGAGTTGGCGGCGCTGTGTGTGGTTTATGTGGGAGGGAGGGTCGGAGTTGCAAGTTGGCAAAGTGTGCCTAGCTCGTGAAGACAGAAATACGTCACCCACAAAGCAGCGCACAGACCAACATCAGCTAACCTAGCCACTCCAGGGCTGAATATCACGTAGGCCGCTCAAGACTTCTAACTCTGTTGCAAAGATCCTCACGGCAGATACGACAGGGTGACGCAGGGCATGTTCAATCCTTTGATTGAACTGGAATCATGGTGATGGGCGAAAGCATCGGGTTGGAAGCGACAGCGGGTCACACCGGCGTGGAGCGAGCTTGATTCTCATCACACCATGTTGCAAGACTATCTTAGGCTACAAAATGCACTTGTAATGCTCAAATCTCTCTGGCATATATAAATATCATAGCGTAAATCTGCATTCATCCTCTTGTGCTCTTCCTAGAATTGCGTTCGCGGGCAAGCTATAGCGCCGATGCAGCGGAGATCTTAGGCGATCGTCTAGCCGCTTTGGGCCGGCCACCTTCACTTTTCTCGTCACTCAAACTTTTCACGAAACGTCGAGCGCCGTCCAAGCCACGAAGCAGCTCCACTCCAACCTCACACACGAGCTTGAGCGGAGACGCAATACTCAATCCTCTGCAATGGTGGAAAACGTGAGCGACACGGCCACCGCGGCCAAGCCTGTCGGCAACCAAGACGCTGCACCTACAATTCCTAACCTTCGTGGCGGCGATGATACAATCGTTGATGGAGATGGTAAGGAGCCACTATTGAGCCCTAGGAAACGGAACAGAACTCACAGTGAAGCACGTGAGCGGTCGTCCAGTCCGGCGAAGCGACAGAAAGGCGTTGCACCAATCAAATCGGAGTTAGCATTGCCTGCCACTCGCCATTGTACGTACTAAAACTACCAGATTCCTGCTGCATGTCCCTGGCAGCAAAGGCGACAAGGCAAGGGTTGGCGTCGAGGCCGACGACGCTGCCGAAGCTGCGGATGACCGATACCACAAAACCGACTCACGGGACTCGCGAGACTCGCGAGACAATCGCAAAGGCAACAAGAAGTTCGACAAGAAGAACAAGCCAAAAGGCGGCCAAAATACCAGCCGCTCTTTTGGCCATTCCCGTGACAAGCTCCAGCTTTGCGCATCTCGCGTTCTTAGTCCAGAGTTCTCACCCAAGGAGTGTCCTTTCGGGGACAAGTGCAGACTTGAGCATGACCTTCGCAAATACCTGAATGAAGGTAGACGTGAGGACCTACCAACCTGGGACGGCAAGTGTCCCAACTACGAGGCTGGTGGTTTCTGTGCCATGGGATGGAGGTGTCGATTCCTCGCCAATCACTCCGAAGAGCGGGAGACGGAAGATGGCAAGAAGGAGCTTGTGCTTCTTGAAGATCCCGAGCGTAAATCGAGGGCTCTGCTCACTGCCAGCCCTGAAGGCGAGGTCGGAGTTGTCAATGTTGTGGAAAAGGAGCACAAGATCAATCTCTCTAGGAGGAGGACCGGAACACCGAGGTCTGACGCGTACCTCCAATGGGTCAACGAGAACATGGACGCCGGAAGGCACTTCTTTGACAGGAAGCCTGGAGCTATTGCTCAAAGCAAGGCCAAGGAAGAGGATACCAAGGAGGAAGTCAAGGTGGAGTCTGATGATGACAAGAAAGAAGATGGACCAGAGCCAGACGTCAAGAAGGAGGAGAAGGAGGATAATCGGGCCCAGTTCACCGAGGCTCCCTTCAAGCCCTCCGAGAAGCGTCGTCTATACTACGGTCCCGAAACGCCCGTTCTAGCCCCACTTACCACCCAGGGAAATCTTCCTTTCCGACGCCTCTGTGTGGAGCTCGGTGCCCAACTCACCTGGTCTGAGATGGCGATGGGTCTTCCGCTAATCCAGGGCGAGAAGGGCGAGTGGGCTCTTATGAAAGCGCATGAATCCGAGATTCGAGCTCCGAAGTTCCTCCAAAAGAACACGGTCGTTCAAGGATACGACAACGCAAAGGATCTTAAGTTTGGAGTTCAGGTTGCTGCCAACAAACCATGGTTGGCCGCGAAGACGGTGGAGGTGCTTACTTCGCTTTGCCCTCATCTCCGAGCTATTGACCTTAATTGTGGTTGCCCGATCAACCTTGTCTGCGAGAAGGGTTCTGGCTCGGCTCTCCTCGATGCCCCTAGCAAACTAGAAAACATCTTGCGAGGCATGAACTATGTCTCCAATGAAACCCCGATCACCGTCAAAATCCGCATGGGCACGAGGGACTCTCAGCCAACTGCCGATAAGCTTATCAAGCGCCTCGTACTCGGCGGCTATGAAGCCATTGAAGCAGACAAGGGCACATCCGGTGTCGCAGCCATCACCCTCCATGGCAGAAGCAAGCAGCAACGTTATACCAAGAGCGCGGACTGGAGTTACATCGCAGAGTGCTCCGCCCTCATTAACAGATTGAAGCGCGAGAAGAGTAACCGAAGTGACACCATAGGAGAAGCTGATCCCCGCGATCTCGCTAACGAGGGACATGTCTACTTTGTTGGCAACGGCGATTGCTACTCCCACGTCGACTACTACGACCACCTCGAGAACGCGAATGTCGACTCCGTCATGGTTGCCCGCGGCGCGCTCATCAAGCCGTGGATCTTCGAAGAGATTGAAAAAGGCCAGTATCTCGACAAGACTGCCACCGAACGCCTCGCCTACGTCGAGAAGTTCGCCAAGTACGGCCTTCAGACTTGGGGCTCTGATGAGATGGGAATTGGAACGACGCGGCGCTTTTTGCTCGAGTGGCTCAGCTTCTCGTGCCGCTATGTTCCGATCGGATTGCTGGACCATCTGCCGCCGAATATCCAGGACCGGGCGCCAGCATTCAAGGGAAGGGACGAGTTGGAGACGCTGATGAGCAGTGAGAACTACAAGGATTGGATCAAGATCAGGTATGTTATTCTTCGAGTATGTTTGTGGGATGAACAACGAGAAACTGACAAAACAATAGTGAGATGTTCCTCGGTCCCGCTCATCCGAACTTCAGGTTCGAGCCAAAGCACAAGTCCAATGCTCACGACATGGAAGCTGAGGGTTAGGCGAGCAATATGATACGTGGGAATGGCTTCAAGGGGAGTCGTGGTATTGCTGCATTTGTGACTGTAGGAAGCCTACGGGTCACTACATATGCACTACACAGCGGTACTGCAAAAAATTTAAAATAGAATTCACCGGGGAATTCACCTGCACACTAGTTGATCTGCTAGATGCTACTATGAGGCTAGTAAATAAGGGTCTGCGGTGTAGTCAATACTTAAGCAGTGCATTGGCACACTCTACTAAAGCGCCTACTTAAACCTATCCTATCGCATACCACATCCCTTGCGCCGCAACAAGTAAATGTTGAAATGGCTAGTAGGTTTGCACATTGAATTAACGCCGTATATCTTGCGCAGTTGTAAGACACAACGCCCGATGCAGTGCCCTCGTTCCCTCACCAATACCGATCAATCCAACCCCTTCCACGCCACCCCCTCCCCCCCCAACAGTCCCACATACCAGCATACCATCTCCCACCCCTCTCATACCCCTACAGTCCTCCCACCCCACCCAATTGCCCCTCCACACATCCCTGATTACCCACAAACGCTCCCAGGGAACAGGAACAGAATGCCCCAGCCCCGAATACAATAGCAGCATCCACACGCCATACCTGCCATTCGGCCCCGTAGCGCGTGCCCCCACCCCCTGCCCAAGCCAAGCACCACTCCCCCCCCTTCCGTTCAGCCTGCCTGCCGTACGGCTCGGGGACCGCCGTTCAGAGCTCTTGCAGACAGTGTACGAAACTGTAACCTCTTTCAGTCCGGAGACGGGTATTGACCTCGACGGTATCTGGGTGGACATGAGCTCTCTCCGTAGTATCGCATTCCCCTATTCGCTATTGTAGGTGTTGCATTGCGGTCCTTCTGCCTCTGCAACCGTGTGGGATTCTTCAGGCGCTGGTTTGTTACGATGGCTGGTTGGGTTGTGGGATCTGCTGGGTCGTCTGAGGGATGGTTGGGCAAGGGGTGGGAGATGGTGCTTTGGTTTTGGGCGGGGGGCAGGAGGGTTGGCTACTGGACATGGTTGGCGCCGTGTGCGGTTTCTGTGGGGGGGTTGGAATTGCAATGTAAGAAACGGGAACTTGGCACTGTTTTTGCTTTGGTAATGTGGGAGGGTGGTTGAGCGAGGCGCGTGTGGACTTTTGTGGTAGGTCGTAACGATTTCAGTGGTTGTGGCGAGGGAGATAAAAAAAGGCGCAACGCAGTGGGAAATTCTGATCAACTATAGTGCCAATTGACACGGGGAGTCTTGTAAACGTTGGGTTTTTCAATATAGACAAATGAATACAGCATTGCCTACGCTTCCTCAAGATTTTGTTACTTATTCTATCCCTTCCTGTACCTTCGTCTTCGTCGTCTCTGGAGCTCAATCTACGCGTGCCATACAACCAAGTTCTGCGAGGTGCTACCAGCCCACGCCGTCCGAGCCGCCCCTCTTTTGGATTCTCCAACTGTACGTAATCAGGACATCTCTGCGCTCTGGAAGAAAACACCACAATCCAGTCCTATACTCATATAGACGTATCTACAGCGTGCCCGATCTTTTCTCCAGCCCAACCACAGCCACCATCCCCATTGGACCCTCTCCCCCCTCTGCCTGCTAAGAATCAAGTTCAAGTCGGAGTGCAGAGTATGGCTTGCATGTCGAATAAATAGTTCATTCCTTTTCCCAAGCCGCGCATAACCAAGCCCCAAACGCACTCCGCGCACCCTGAAATGGAAACCCATATGTACAGACAGCACACCAAATAGCACGTCACTCCCCCG
>MU002415.1:0-16242 GCA_010093585.1 Melanomma pulvis-pyrius CBS 109.77
CTATATATACTGTAGTTAGTCCCTCCTTAATACAATCAACTCAGTTCCACTACTCCGATTTGCCATCTATTTGCTCCAACCCTCCACAACAATAAGATATAATACAATGTGATTATTACCCCACGCGGGGTATTCGTCTCGCGATCTTTGTTTAGAGGTACCGACCAGGGTAACAACATCGCATGAAACAGCACACTATAACTCTCATAAGGCTCATATTATCTTATCAGCATTCCTGTAGGACTCTAGGGCATTGAAAACGCTCATACACATTGGAATAGAGGCAAAATTTTAATGGTAGGGCGATAGAAGAGGATCGCTAATTCACCATACGAGGAGGCCCTCCGCCAATCAAGGCGCGCGGCGACGATGCTGGTGTAATTTTTTAGTAGCTGGCGTGAAAAGTATTGAGAATGAGCTATAACATAAGCTTACATGAAACCACGGAAGATTTTGAAGCATTTATAAAGTTGGAGCTGCTCAAGTTCGAAGTACCTGTGGTTTGTCTCGTTTCAGGGTGCGTCTCTTGACAAAGGGATAGACGTCAAGCCTTAACTTTCTTTCATTGCCGTGAGATGAGCCGTCGCCGTTCGTGTTGAGGGCTAGTTCATTCGGTCAATCGGCGTCGGTGACCACTTCTGAGTTCCGACTTTGCTATAATTATATCTAGTAGCACGCGGACTCGCAAGATACGGTCATTTCGAGGCAACTTCTATGATGTGGTTTTTCAAGATGGTGCCGCATCTTTGCATTGATGCTTATCGCTGATAGTGCATCAAAATGGACACTGATAATCCATGCAACAGTTGCTACCTACAATACAACTTTCGCAGTATGTGTAGTTTCTAGAGCTTACACGCTTTCGATTTGTTTCAGCTCCGCGGTTTTGCCAAGGTGTGAGGTGACCTAATCCCACCTCCCCCCTCCGTATCTAGGTTTGGTAGAATATCATACTGGTGGTCGCGAGCCTGCGCCATCTTCGGCAGCGTCAAGCTCTACAGTAGGCCTCTTTTCGCAGCTGCCCAATGGTTGAAATCGTGCGTTCTCCTGAAACGAACAGCAGCAACAGCAATGAGTGTGGAGGATAACAACGTTGGCACGTCTACGGCGTTTCCGGTGTGCTGAAGAGTGATCGCGTTCCGATCGAGGCGTCGAGAACTGGCGTGAATAGTCGTGCCTCGAGCGATGTCCCCTGGACGAGTTTTCGATGAGTTCAAATAGCTTCAATAACAAGCCCATCTCTTGCGGTGCTCTTCATTCGGACGGGATAGAAGATGCTGTCTCGGACAGTTCGGACGAATCGATGCTTCCTAGGTGAGGCTAAGAGCGCAATCTTATGGGGTTCGTAGAAGATGTATGTATAATCGAGCACGAATGCCGTCTAGAGCTTGCCGAGACAATGGCGCGTTGTCAATGCGCCCACAGTTGGCCAGATGCGCATCCATTCGTGGTTACCAGGCATAGCAGCCTTCCCGAGTGATTTATCATATGACGGCTGTGATGAGGCTGCTTACAAGAAATCGGTCGCGGGAATGGCTAATAAACACGTTCCCGATTATTCTCAAGGTCTGTATATCTCGATTCCATAATTTCGGAAGATTGCCATGCACCGTAGCGGGATGACCTCAGCATCTAACCTTGTTGTTCACCCCGTTCTCGATCTGTCTATGCCGACTGGTCGGCTAATATAAAGTCAGCTCACCAGTAAACCAACGTTCGTCCATTGATAACAAAAGGAAGCCTTCTCTCTACCGAAGCAGGAAGTCAAAGTTTGCGGAAGAATCATGCTATTGCTTAACGCTAACACAACTGCGGCGAAGTGCAGAACACACCGATTATGATCAGCAACGGCCTTTGGGCATTCTAGCATGTATTCTTTTGATATTAGCTCAGAGTCTATGGAAACATATAACTTAGTGATTAGTGTCACCACTTAGGCTCGCTCCGCCCTCCAGGACCTTATAGCTCTCCTTACAAACGATTCGCGTGTTGCATACCAGGATGTGCTGCGGCTGCTGTACGACTCCGACTTGCAGGACAAGCATTGAAACATCCGAGTTCACCTCTTGGCAGGTGGATTGAGCGTCATTTCTAGAAGGCTCTACGTAGTCTATTGACCTAGCTAGCCGAGTTTACAACAGCCATACATTAATTGTGCCTCACAAGGGTTCTGCAATGGGCGCCTATATCCACATTACCAGCAACGAACATGTACACAGTATATTGAGTTACTGGAAATAGCCATTACGTAACACAACTGCCACGTCGCTGTCTCGCCTTGTCTGTTGGCTCCGCGTCATGGTCTCACTTACTGCCTATACCCTGTCTTGCAAAATCGAATGTAACTATATGCTTAGGTTGATTAATTAACTGAGTTACATTATCTACGAAGCTATAATTTCCCGCTACGCACCCGGCGGTTCAATTTAAGACGAGAAGGCTAGCCTGAGCATACCCTATCTAGACCGACCTTTTCGACTTTCGTAGCCTAGGGGTGTTTTATGAGCCCGTCTACGACGTGTATCTCTGCTCATGCTGGTGTGCCTGGGAAATGAGCATAGTTTCAAGCTTCTCCACGTTCTCCCGGATCTTATTGAACTGCCACGGCCACTCAAAATTGTAAAGAAACGGTCGCAGATCGTGTCGATTGTCGTCGGGGTCGTATGCTGAAAGGTGTACACTGGGTGTAAGAATGGTGGACTTGTGTCGGTTCAACGCCCAGTATCGATAGAAAACTTCATTTTAGTTCATATATCAGCTCTGCCTATCTTAGAAGGAGAAATCCTAAGAAAATTGGCATAGCTTACGGAAAACTTTCTCAGCTATCTCGCGAGGGCTGTTCATGTCCTTGTCCTTCCAAGCTCCGAGAAGCCGTTGGTAGGCAGACCATGGCCCCAGCTTCTCAACCTTGCGTAGGATACCAAATTCAGCGAGCTCTTCATACGTCATACCCATCTCACTATCTGATTCGTCATCCTGTAAGCCGGCAGCTTGTGGCCGAAGCTCTGGAGTTGGCTTTGCATTGATAATATTGGTCAAGGAGGGGAGATTCCAGTTGTCCCGCGCCCACCGCTGGAACGCCCGGACATCCGACTTCGAAATACTTCCTAGTGGTGAAATATCGGCCGAGGAAGCATCATACTTGGTGTAGTAGCCTCGAAGATTTTCGGCGCAGTTACCAGCCCCTAGCACCAATAGCGCAACTCCTGCACGCCGTAAGCCACGCGCCGTGGTGGAGAGTTGAGCAAGTCCGTAACCGACCACCATACGGCTGCGTGCCTGGATGTTTTGTCTAGCGAGATCCTCAGAATTTGATCCACCTTGAATAGTGTACTTTGGTCGGTAATGGAGTGTCTTTTGTATAATGATCTCGTGGGCGGCGATCGCTTCATCGATGCTTATATCGGAGTGGTATGCACCGATAGTGTCAGCAAGCGTGCTTGCTCGCATCCTCGTGTCCTCAGTCGAGTTCTTGGTTCGCATGTAGCATGTGTGGAAGAGACGCGAAACAATTTCCTGTGGCTCCCCGGGTACAAACTCGGGGTCTCCAATTACCCGTCGAAGGTCAGAGAGTGTTGTTGTCTCGCCAGCTTGTATCGAGGTCAGAACGAGCTTTGCCATGCCATACACGAAGAGTGCTACGGTGCATGAGTCGATTCCGCCGCTCAATGGAAGAAAGTAGCCCGCAGAGTTCGATCGTACTAGGTATTGCCATAGCCACACGCCCGTCGCGTAGTGAACCTCCTCCATTGGGTCCAGGATCTTCGTTTCTATGGGAATAGAGATACGCAGCGTATTCGATAGATAAACTTCATCAGCGGGGCGCAAGAGCTTTAAATCGATAGCGCATACTCGATGGAATTGAGCTTGTTGCGAAGCCTGGACGTTGCGGCTAACACTCGTGCGGAAGCTGCGGACCTGTTCAATATCGACAGTAGCGACAGTAACCTCGACCGGAAGCAAAGAAAACTGGGAGCCTTGCGCCACCACATCACCATTGACAATTATCATGCTGCTCCCATCAAATAGTATCCGGGCATCACCATCCACCCCAGTTGCATTAGCATAGATATAGATGCCGCCGAGCTTACGCGTAGAGTTGGCTATCAGACCAACTCTCTCACGTAGTCTCCCCATCTCCGCATGAGATGCGCTCGAGTTGAGAATAATCTCGGCGCCGTCGAGGCCGGAGAACGTGGATGGGTTCAGGGGCGTGAATAACTCCTCGCAAGTCTCGCAGGCTACCTCAGTGTCGCGCGTCGCGAGGATTTGGTCGCCAATTGGCACATACCTTTGGTCAGTAATATCGCGGATCACCTTTTCAAGCTGGTAGTCCTCGACTTGTCGTACCTTGGCCCATGCGGTGAAATAACGCGCTTCGCGGTACATGCCATCGTTGGCGAGAGCCATTTTCGGTCGTATACAGTAGATATGTCTGTAGGTACATAGTACACGGCAGTTGTATCTATGATATTGTAATCAGCCAGATGAACGGCATGTAAGTTGGGCATTATGACTGCCATACCGGATGTTTCGATGTCGAACCCCCATGCCGACGTCGATCAGCATGCCTTTGCATACTGGGTTTTCGACAATTTTTGCCAGAACTTCGCAGCTGTGATGAAATGTATCACGCTCTGCGACAGGTCATTGAGGGCTCAATTAGAGGAGAGGAATGACTCACCAAGGAAATGGTCGAGGCAGCTATATCCAGATATCTCGAGTTCCGGTCCGGTGCGGAGGGTCGCACCAGCTTCTCTGGCTAGGCGTATAGATCTATCGTTATCAGTATACTAAATAGAGTTGGTATGGCCAACACGAACTCAAGGATTCGCTTAAGATTGCCTTCGAAGTCGAGTGGCGTGCTGGAAAGCGTGGCTGCCGCGACCACCGCGAACGACATCTTCTCGGGCTCGATTTGGTTAACATCAACGTAGCTCAGAGGTCTTCGGGGTTTTTTTTACAATTATGGTGTGACTAAATTAACGTTAAGCTAATAATTTGTTCAATATGGAAAAATAATCGTGGGCATCAGTCGAGAAGATTCATTTATATACCCAATCGCTTGCGACCGCCATCGCAACCGCCAGGTTTACGTGAGTCATCGTATTATATCAAAGTCTGACTAAGTTACTTAAATTTGGCCGATTTAGTCCGTCAAAACAGAACTAACTTAGTTAACTTCAGATATAAAATTTGCATTACGACGAAATGGCCGAAAGTTCCCAAACAAAATAACCGAAGCTAGCAGTCAAACTAGCAGATTACACTATGTACTGTACATCTACGTGTCTTTGCAAAGGTTTTTAGTAATGTTAGAACCTGACACTGAAAAGTAACATCCTTCAATAAAGAAGGAACCGTTACTTCTTCCGCACTTAGGGCAGTTAGCGAAGGTAGTAATACTGTTTTGAGGTATCACAGTATTGCCCTGGTAAGGGAGCACAAGGCCTCATTAACAAACTGAATAAGTTGCGCGCTAAACGCAAGGATATTGCCATACTCGTTGATATTAGAATGCCTAAAAAGGTCTGGGATTGGAAACACTGTGCCTTCTGCGGGGATGGTAGATTGCGCACTTAATTAGGTGAGGTCGTTGGTTATTGAAACAGTGATGTAGAGAGGCGCAGGGATGAGAGAAGACGCAGACAATATTGCTGCAGCTTCTTAGCCTACTCTAAGGAGAATCAGATTCTTCTAGCTGTGTTTCCTTCTTATTCAACTTACACGCTTCAACTACTTGATATAGTAATGTTTAAGCCTCTCTTATCAGCCTACTCCTCTAAGCTTACCCACTACCTTTACGCAAGCTAAGGCCTTATACTAATTAAAAAAGGAGACTTCTTCCCTCTATTCTAGCGCGCCTAGCTTACCTCCTTCCAAAAGAACACTATTTTGAAGTCCTTTGAGGCTACTAGCATATGGCTACAAGAACGTGAGGCTATACTTAAGAGATTTCACCTAGAGACTCCGGAGACTCTAGATAGGCTAGACAGCTTACTATCTCTTAATAAGGCTGATTTGAGAAAGATAAGAGAGGTTGTTTAGTCAGCTATAAAGGAGGGGGCAGAAAAAGAGGCAAAGAAGCTGACTTATTTACTCTACTATCTCTAGGTTCAAAATAAGTTGCTACACTACGAGAACAATAGACTTAGAGAGGCGCTTACTACTAAGCAAAGGCACAAGAAGAAGGGCAAGACCCTTGATCTTCAACAGCGTAAGGAGTACCACGGTGGAGCTGTGTTCTGGTTACCAAGAAAGTTAAGAGAGGCTCGTGTACGCCAATCAGTAAGGGAGCAAGAAGAGAAGGAGCTGCAACTCCAGAAGGCTGAGGCAAAGGAGCTTAAGGCTGCTGCTACCTTGTACAAGCAAAAGATAGCTGAGGAGAAGCGTGTACAGAGAGAGAGAGCAAAGGTAGTCAAGGCGCAAGAGAAGGCTAAGAAGGCTGCTCAGGTAGCTTAGCGTAGAGAGGCTAAAGACACTACAAAGGCTATACAATTGTCCCAAAAGAGTAAGAGGAAGGCTTTAGAACCACCTGCTAGGAAGCCTCGTAAAAAACAAGCTATAGAGCGTGGTAGTAGTGCTGCTGTTGGTAGGGAGGCTGCATCTAAGCCTCTACCAAAAACTACACGACGTGGCCGCAACGTCAAGCTCCCACACAAATTTAGATAGTACAAAATTGTCGCATAGAGTTAATTAATACTCTACTACAAAATCTCGTAATAATAGCTATTGTACGTGGCTCTATAGCCTCAAGTTTGGTGGTAGTATTTGATGTTCGGCCGATCCGCGCGAATACTTGCGGGGGCTGGCAGTGCGGGCCGACTTTTACCCGATGCCCCTGCGCGTCCTCGAAGAGCCTCCTGCGCGTGTTCCTCGAGGACATCGCACCTTGTCACCGATCACCTATGCATTCGCCGGCGTACTTAATCCTTCGAAGTTTCGCAAAGGAACCTAAGCGCGACCTACATCTATACCAACGATAACAGTTCCATCTCGGTCGCAGATCATTCTGTCTGAACCAATTAACAATGGGTTAGATACCTTCCGCCAGTATTCGAAGTCAAACCACAAGAATCTCAGCGCGTCCCGCGTCTTGGATCCATCTAACCAAGGTAATATCGATGGGCCTCTGAAGTTTTCACACTGAAACCATAGTAGGACTGAAAGATCTTGCTGTCCACCTTATTGTGGCGTTGCAAGCTCTGCCCGTTGCTCGATTGCTCCCATCCGTCGCTGGCCGCGGTACCCTTCGTAGCGATCTTCTACGACTTGAGCTCTCAACTGAGTCTGACGACTTCGACCTCGAACGCATCATACCCTTCCTCAGCGCGGTCCTCAACGATGAACTCGACGAAGTCATCTGGAACAAGGTTTACGATGCCGTCACCGAGTCCACCCCTCCCCTACGCCCTCTATTCTCTTTCTAGCAAACACTATGGCTGCGCAACACGAGCAGCTTTGCAAATTCGACCGAACACTGCAAATATGTAGACGACGTGCTGAAGGAGGAACTAGGGCCCATGTACGTTGGGATCCCTCGTTTCTTCGAAGCCTTCTTCGGCGAAATCGCAGAGCCGGCAGCGCAGATAGTCTTCAAAAGGTGCAAAGCAGGGCATAATCCGCTCTACCAGGAGAAGAGCGGCTGGCAGGGCTGGCCTGAAGAGGCAAAGGAAAGTGATGTCCTGCGCTGGTTCGCAGAGCTTACGCACCAGTTTTTAGACTTCGCGAAAGAGCATCAGCCCGCCTCTAGGGCTTAGCGGCGGCTGCTGGCACAGCCCTACTAGCCCTTGCAAGGCTCTACGGCTGACTGCAAATTGGATGTCGGCTTTGTAGACAACCTAAGCGCTAGCGTAGACTCCAAATGCCACTGGAAGCAGATCCTTGTACTAGGAGAACTTAAGAGCAATCTATTAGCCAACGTAGCCTCTAAAGCGTGGCTAGATCTAGGGCGATACGCAAGAGAGGTACTGTCTGCTTAAGACAGTTGTTGCTTTGTCCTTGGCTTTACTCTCTATAGTTCGCTTATGCGGCTGTGGGAATTTGACTGGCTTAGGGGTATCGCCTCCACGCAGTTTGATATTAATAAGGACGGGCTACAATTCGTATCAGTAGTGCTTGGATTTCTCTAGCTGAATAAGGAGCAGCTTGGATTCGACCCCTCTATTATTACAGCTGGAGACAGTTAATACATTAAGATTAAAAGAAATAATTAGACAGAACGCCTTATTATTGACGAGGTTATAAAACAATTGCCCTGCGTTACTAGCTGAGCTATAACCTGTTGGAAAGCGCATTGCGAGGGAGATAAATCGCGATCACCCCTTGTTATCAAAGACTCATGGCAAGTTCTAGAACGCGAGGAGGAGGGCAAGCTGCTGCGCGAGGCAACTAACAAGGGTGTAGTCAACGTCGCAAGATACTATCACTATGAAACGGTTGGCGTAGGCAGCCAAAAAGACGACATCCACGACAACGTGCAACGAGGTCTGGACATAACGCAAGCCAAAAACTACAAGCCGCTGGAAAGCTTGATGGCCCCCCTAAGCTCGGCTGGACGTCGCATCTTGCGAAAGGGCCGAAGCAGCAGCGCCGCAGAGCGGAAGCGGTCCTCAAGTTGCACGGGCGCGCCGTTACCCCCAAGCAAGCAGACCTGTTCAACCTCTCTAGTAAAGGGTGGCAGGGCGACAGCGAATTAAGTGCATCGCCGCGTTATTGTCCAAGACTATGGGAAACCAATTTACAAGGCGAGCTCTAGGGTAAGCCTTCTAGCTGCGTTAGAAGGCTGCATTGACGGATACGAGTCGCTACACACACGAGCTGGTGTGCTACAATGTGATATCTCGCCAAACAACCTTATAGTGAATGAGGAGTATAGCAGCCTCTCCTAGTCTGCATTCTTGATCGACCTTGACCTTGCTATTATGGAGCAGCGGGAGAAGTCTTTAGGAGCACAAGGGAAGACCGGCACCCGAGCATTTATGGCGATTGGTGTGCTTCTCGACGACAAAAATCATTTGTTTATGCACGACCTAGAGTCGTTCTTCTGGGTACTATTCTGGATATGCGTTCACTATGACGGGCTGGGCAAAGATATTGGGGCAACTGAATTTGAGTGCTGGAACTATGAGAGTGACCAGAAGTTGGCGGAATTAAAATTGGGCCTGGTTAGTAGGGAAAGACATTTCCTTAACCGGATAACCAATGCCTTCACGCCATACTATCAGCCATTAATTCCACATGTCAATAGGTTGCGAAGGGTTGTTTTCCCAATAAACAATCCGTAGGAGAACGAAGACAGAACACTCTATTTTCGGATGAAGGAGATCCTTCGGAACGCGCAGAAGGATCTAGAAGACTTAGGGAATTCAGAGCAGACGGACAAGTAGACGCAATCATCACAAAGCATCGCTCTCATAGAGCCGATCACTTACTCGATTCAAACGCTAGCATTAAATTATGATCCCAACTCCATATGTACGATGAGATGAAAGAGATACTTCGGACAGCACGGGCTTAGTTGAACGAGGTAGAGGGATAAGTAACTTATACGTTTTTCATTCGAGCTAAGGAAAGGAGGTATTTACATCAAAACAGCCAGAGGGAATAACAGACTTGAAAGGAATGTACTTCAAACTGCATACCCCTATCCTCCACAGTCGAAAAGCCGATCAGTGATCATCGTCATCGTCATGAAGCGCCCACGACGTTGTTCTAGTCAATGTCGTCCTCTCCTCTCTAAGCTTCTCCATCCACGCCGCTACATTAGCAGTAGCATGGTCGGGTGAATGCTTGTTTGCCAGTAAAAATGACAATATCTCAGCCAGACTGAATTCTAGCTTCGGCACCTTCGCCACAAACTCTTGTCCCAAATGAAGCAACTCGCAGTCCTCTACGGCCCCTTCTTCCCCAGGTTGAGGGAGGGCCGTCTCCGATTCGTCGTCGCAAATTTTGGTCTTCGAGGGTGATTTGTAGACAAAATAGAACAGCTGATTGATCATGTCTTCATCGGCCAGGTAGAGCTCTGCCTTCATGTCCACACGGCCAGGACGTATGAGTGCCGGATCTAGGCGTTCGATATGGTTGGTTGTCATAATCAACAATCTGCCTTCAGATGATGCTAGGCCATCCAGAACATTGAGGAGTGTCGACAGAGACACCTTTTGATTAGCAGGGCCATTTTTGCTTACGCTATGGCTTCCATCTGCACTATCGCCAGGTTTTCGATGCACCACGGTCGCGTCGACATCCTCGAGGAGGACAATGCAGTGCTGCGGGAGCTCGGCGAAGAGAGATTTGAGGGAGTAATCATCTAAACTGGACATAGTGAGGACGTAAACGTCTAAATCGAAGTGCCCTGCAATGGAAAGGCAAAGGCTAGATTTTCCAGTTCTGGGTGGTCCGTGGAGTAGGTACCCTCGTTGATAAGGAAGGCCGCGCATGGAGTACCAAGCCCTAGTTTTGGGGTCTAGGAACTCAGTGACGTCTCCTAGCAGCATCTCTTTCAGCTTCCTGTTGATAATCACAGTTGACATCTCTCTCTTGGCCATCGACTTGGAAGCTTTCTACCTATCTCCATGGTGCTCAAAGACACAAGTTTTATTCTCGACCAACTCCAAATAGTACCGACGGCACTCGTTCAAGAGCTCTCGGAGAACGGCAGGATTGCGCCCAAAGTACGAAATGCAGGCTTCCTCCCTGGTATTGCCGAACTCTCCCAGGCTTCTTTGGCGATTAAATACAAATAGACGGTGTTTGTGCCAGAAGTATGAGCGACCATTGCAGGGTGAATACTGCAGTGACTTCTTCTTGGCATGCGATCCAGGTTCCGCGGATGGTTTCAGATCTACCTTAGCGAGGGAAGTGCATGCCGATTGCGCAAACGGCTGAGAGCAGACCCAGAAAATGAGCATTTCATATGCTTTATCGGTATAGGGTACCTCAATCTTGGACGCTATAGGTTTGTAAGAGTCACTATTGTCACGAAGGACGGATGTACTGACAATAGTAGGTTTCCAGCAAATTCTCCAAATATTCCGAAGCATACTTCCCAAACAACAGAAGCAAAGCAATGGTCTAGAGCACCCGACCATAGATGCCTAGGCCGCCAGTAAGAAGGGACTAAGCCGGGGAGGTCGCAGGGGCGAGGCCGGGGAAGAAGAAGTGTAGAAGGGGGATCTGATCGAATAGGAAAGACTGAACGTTGGTAGGGCTAGCGTTGCTAAGTGAAGCCATATTGGAGAGTGCTTTGAGTGAGTGGTTGACAGAAAGGGCGTGGAAGATACGCTTGTAGGTACCGTTCTCGAATGAACAGCGGTTCTTATACCCTTTGAGCGCAGGCCGACGGACCGTTTTCAAAAAACCCGATGCAGCTAACCAATGTGACAGCCAACGAACCCGCATTGAATCAATGCATGACCTTGATAGTCGCCGCTGACCCAAGTCATCCCAACCCCCACAGATGGGCGATGTGCGTTCCTAAGCAGAAATGCATGGTCGGCGCATTCCCCGCAGTTTTCCATCCGTTCCTCTTGTCAGGGCGGGATGATTGGACCTAAGACCCAATCATTGGACCTGAGACCCAATCATTCGAGAGATTGTTTCTTCTGCAAGCCACATTCGAACCCAAATGCGGCAGAACAATTCAGCCTCGAACTCTCTAATCCGCAGGCGTGATTTCTTCAATGAGCCCTGGCTCAACTTCCAGTTTGCTGAGCTATTGGGGGTTCGGATGCTTTCTTGCAGAGCCGTAATTTTGAGACTGACCTGAAGAACTACACCCCCCTCCATGAACGGAGTGATAGCGTCTCATGGGCCACTGTGGCAAATGGCACGTGCGCGAGATGGCTCAGAAATGTAATTTTCTAAGTAAATTACGTACAAAAGATCATCTAATCAGCATTACCACTTTGTGTACCAACCACCTGATTGGATGACTGCCCAGCAGCGCTCCCTCATAGATGAGATGTACTTCTTGTAGTCATCAATTAAGATCTTTTCCCACTCTTCTTGAAGGTATCTCTTTACCTCAGCTTCAGTCTTTGGGAAGCGCTTTGATAGCCGCCACTTAAGTAGCTGCCAAACGTTCTCAATTAGGTTGAGGTCTGGTGAATTGGCTGGCCACCACATAGTCTCTAGTTTAAGCTCTGCCTCTGCCAAGATAGTTGCTCGTGATCTGTGAATTGAAGCTCCATCCTCCATAAAGATAAGGTCTCTATTCGTGTGCTGCTTGTAGAGCTGCTGGTAGGCCAAAACTAGAGGTAGAATATGCTTAATATACACCTCTAAGTTAACGGTCTTCTTTGCGTTTGTACACCACTCCTTCTCAAAAATAACAAGAGGTCCTTTAGCGTCAGTTAAGATAATACTCCACACCATGCAGCTGCTGAAATTCCTAAATTTAGGTATCAAACAGTCAGGGTGCAGAGCTTCCTCAGCTCTTCTAGTAACGCATACCTCGCCTGGGCCAGCGTGAGCTGCCATCTCGTCACTCCAGCCAACGCAGGCCCACTGCTCGTCAGTCCAATCAAGGTGCTCCCATGCCCAGCTCAATCGATTGATCCTCTGCAGCGCAGTTAGGTAAGGCTTCTCTGTAGCCTTCCGGCGGTGATAAAGCTCCTTCTCAAAGGCCTTAATAAGTGTACGTTGGCAGACGTTAATCCCAAGCTCTTAAGCAATCTCCTCACGTGTTTTCCTACGTTGTTCAGCGTTTTCAGTGGCGTGGCGAACTAGGAGGTGCCAAATAGGCGTATTTAGTATAGGTGGGCGACCCTTTGGCTTTGTAGGAGTCTCCTGCGAGTGAAGAACCTTAGAAATAGTATTCTGTAGGATTTGAAGCTTCTGGGCAATTGCAACTTGCTTCCATCCAAGCTCAGCCAGAGTCGTAATCTTGACGCGTTCCTTGTATGTAAGCCGACGGCGTGGTGTTTTAGGCATAGTGGATGACAAGTAGATGACTGTGCTGGAAAAGATACCTAAGTTTTCTATTAGGGCCTTATATAAACATAGGTATCTTTTCCCGAGGCTTCCATGCACGGACCATGGCCCATGCGACGCTATCACTCCGTTCATGGAGGGGGGGTGTATGAATACAAAGACGTAGTTTAAGTGGTCTAACTCATGCATGCATGTACGTTCCACATTCCAAAGGAAAGGAGGAAAACGTCAATACGATTCGGACTGGTTGTTTATGAGAACTGGATTGCAGTGCTATGAGTGGCCAATTTGTCGAAGATCGCTTAATCTCCGAACTCTAGCTAAGAAAAGGTGGTCGTGCCCGCTTGGGTGAGGTTTTCTGAGTCGCACCTGGAATCGCACCTCTCGTCAGCCGCACCTACCCTGCTGAGGGTTGCGGAAGCTGATGCCCTAGATAAGGATTTCTTAGCTGCGCGTCCTAGTATTTGCGAAGCTGCGTCCGATATGCCGACGTGGCATAGGCAAAGCTGCGTTCTCTCTGATTACTCATTCAAGTTAGGGCCCTAGCGTCGTACCCACTCTCTGCGACCATGTATCTGGCTGGGTGAAATGGTCGAAGACCGCTGTAGAATTCGAAGGCATGTGTAGACGATGACAGCATGAGACGCAGTGTTGAGTAGCACAAGCAGCTCCCGGTTCCATGAGGACTGGGTGGCCGAATCATTTATTGTTCTGGATATATTCTATCTCCGACGTGTATCTTACACATCAAAGGGCACCCAATGTCCGCCTTCAGATCATCACTTTGAATCCTGGCCGCTACTTTACCAGCAAAAGTTAATGAGTTTCCTGCGAAAGCTGGAGTGTATTACCTTGCTCATGGAGGACTTGTAGTCATCTGAATTAGGACAAGAAGGTTCGTGACAGTCTTCCACCTTGGTCGTCCCGTTGTAAAGACAACTATTCACTAGCTGCGACGTAATGGTATTCATGGTGGAGAGGTTGAAATCGGGCGGCGATGGGTTGCGATCGTTCTACAGTTGTGTGTGTGCTTTTTTGCGAACGCAAAGTGGTGATTGAGGCTGATCTCTCGACGTGCAAAGCTTATGAGTACACCGCCTCCTCCTTTTCGTGCCATCTTCTCTACGCCGAGACTGAACCTTGATGCCCAGCTTCGGCATCGAACTAGAAATCGAACGGTCCTTTACAATATATCAGCTAGTGAAACCAATACTAGGGAGGATCGTCCTAGGACATGCGTAGGACCGTTGCCGAGCTGGGAGACACGGTACGGTGAGCGCCGTTTTTGCGCTGTTTCCATTGTAGACTTTCGCAGGACGTGTGCCACAGCTACGAGGCAGACACGAGCCGAGGCGGTTGGAAGAGAAGGCGAGGCGTGGGTACGAGGGCGTGGTGGCTGCCGTGTTAGAAGCCCTATGGACCTGATACTCAGACGGATCCATGGAGCTGGTGGAGGAGGCGATGAGCCGGGACGGATGGGAGAGGGGGGCTGCGTCGGACCCAGGCGACCCCAGGTGGGCAGCTATTACACACTTATTTGAGCGCAAGGTTTAGTGGGGTGGCATAGAGGGGAACAAGATGTGCGTGTTTGTAGTGCAGTTGGCGGTGAAGTTGGGCCTGTAGCGTGCAATGGCAGCACGAGAGCTTGCGCAGCCAGCCACGACACCCATTCCATCGGACAGGGTGGCCAGCCTTACCCACCCGATCCAATCGTAGACGGATCGCAGTCGGCCCCTTCTTGCCATCGCCCTGGCAACAACAGGGGCTGACTGCGTCGCCGCCCATACACGGTGGTTGGTGGGACAAGGACGGCCGTTCGATGGAAGAGATGGATAAAGAGGACGCCACCGTCGAGGGCAAGTCTATACACGGAAGCAATCGAGATTCGGTCGGAAGTAAACATTCAATCGAGGAGGTAGACGGGAGGAACAGTAGCCATCATGGGTCGGACCATCCGGTACTAGCAGTACCGGAACTGGCACATGCTTTATTTGCCCCTAACCGCTATCTAGACTCGCACGGCTTGAAGAGCTCATCTAGCGTAAGATGGCGCAGAGGCACGGCCTAGAGTACACTCGTCAACCCAGGCGTTGTCCTCTGTCGAGATCGGGCCACGTCTTTGCCCTCTTCTCCAACCCTATCTTCGTTCTCCTCGTTCTCCTCATCCTCGTCCTCGTCTTCCTCACTGTCAGGCACCTCCTCAATCCGACCCGTGCGGATGCCCGCCTCCACGCGCAAGAGCTCACGCCCCGCAATAGACGCACTAGCAATCCCGTCGGCACCAAGCCAGACATCTAGCGCCCGGCTCGCCTCGACAGCACGCCCGCACGAGATGTAGTCCATTCGTCCCGCGCAGCGTCTGCTCGGCCCAGGCGCGGCTGACGCTCGCAGGCATACAAGGGTAAGACAGAGGCTGCACCAGCCAAGCGTCTCCGCAGCCTCGTACCAACGCCGCGCTCCGCTGGCGGTACGGGCTCCAGCATGATCGCCTGTCGAGGTTCAGCAACGCACATCCGACTTCTATTCCACGTCTGCGCCGCCCTACAAGTCCTCGGTGGACATGCTCGATCGGGCTCGAGCCCTGGGCGACGTACCCCTCCCGCAGGAACTTCCTGCTCGAATGGCGCTCGCGAGGCTGCCGTTTCCGTTCCCATGCCGGCCCTCCCCGAGGACGCCCTCACCGAACCGAAGACGCCCTCACCGAAGACGCCCGCATCGAAGACGCCCTCCAGGCTCACGCAGCCTCCGGTAGCTGGCTAGGACCCACGACCCGCGGATTGACACTGGCGGGGGCCTGGAAGGCAACCGACTACATGGAAATGCAGGTGGCACGCCCCACATGCTCGGGCAGCTCGACCGGGAGGACGACGCCAGGAAGGCCCGAGGCGAGAAGCCGCTGGACCACGTCCGATCCTGCTGCTTGAAGACCCAACTGATGGGCTCCTCGTTCTCGGTCGCCGCGCTTCTCGATCCGTTTCTTCTTGGCCTGCATAGTTCAGTTCTTGCCAGTAGGGGCTGCCTCGGGCACGCGCTGGCCTCCCGCTCCCATGGCCTCCTCGCGCAGGAGTGGGAATGGGAATGGGACTGCTCGTCCTGGCCTGCTTGGCACGCGGCGACGAGGCCGTGGAGACGGTATCGGGCGGCGAGGTAGATAGAAAAAAGGTACTGTAACTTACAGTAAATTGCAGCAAATTGTACAATAGAGACTTAGAGACGAGCCTCCCTTGGAGGGGGGTAATGTAACAGCCTACAGAGGAAGTTACATAAGAAAGGACCTTAGGTAGGATTACATAATTAGAAGGCATT
>MU002416.1:0-16141 GCA_010093585.1 Melanomma pulvis-pyrius CBS 109.77
CCCGAGGAGACAGACCTACCGAGCACCACTGATGCGATCACAAGTGAGGGCGGCCTTGACCCAACGCAAACAGACGATCTCCCCGAGGAGACAGATCTGCCGAGCACCACTGATCTTTTCGAAGATCCGACTATGACAACTGATCTGCCCGAGGACCCATCTATGACTGAGGACCCGAGCATGACATCCGATCTGCCCGAGGACCCAACTATGACTGAAGACCCGACTATGACATCTGATGGCGGCTCATTAGAAACTGATCTTCCTGAGGATTCGACTACCACAGATGGGGGCGAACTACCGAGCAACACATTTGGCAGTGATCTGCCTGGGCAGACATCTGCCCTCGAAACCCTGGCCAGTGGGACTCTGGCTTCAGATCTTCCCGAAGAGACAGCTACAATTAGCAGCGATCTCCCCGAGCAGACATCTGCCCTTGAAACCTTGGCCAGTGAGACTTTGGCTTCAGATCTTCCCTCGGAGACGGCTACAATTGACCCAACTGCGCCGATCGAGACGGCAATCCCGTCAACAACACTCGCGGGCGTCACTGGTCCTGGAACCGGAGTTCCCCTCATGAACTCGACAATGGTGACGATCATCTCCAGCGCACCACCAGCCCCAATGTCAACCATGTTGACGATGGTGTCAAGCGTGGCTCCTAAGCCATATGTGCCCACGGTGCCCGATTCCCCACCGCTTCCGCCAGCGCCTCCAGTCAGGCCTACCCCTCCTCCCCCTCCCCCTAAGCCCGAGCACGTCGAGCCCCCGAGGCCTTCCGTCCCAGCTCCACCCCCAAAGCCGGAGAAGCCCTCGCCGCCTGCCCCTCCGGTTGCTGGCACTACACCTCCCCCGGGCAACTCGTACCGTTTCCGAGCATAAATAGTCTGCAGGATTGATGTAGCGAAGAAGAGAAGATGAATAAGAGAGGAGTGGAACGGGGAAAACAAGGATTGGTGGACTTTCTTCTAGCATTTTTAGAACTTTGATTTGTATATCTTCTAGGGCATTTCTTTTGGGAGGAAGGGCCAGGCCGGCCATGCGGAGTTCTTAGAGGGTAATGTTGTATTTCATAGCTGGAAGTCATTTGAAATGAGTTCACCATTATTCCCTCGTTGGAGAACATTGACGACGTGTTGCGATTCTGAGTGCTTGAGTACGACTTTGCAAGTTCGTGATGAGACATGCGCACCCATGCCGAGACATTCGCGAGTCCCACTATTTCCCGAGGTCCGTCACACCAGCGCGACTGCCAAACAGTGGCGCGGGCGCAAACAACAAAAAAACACCTCACCACAACTCCAATGCCTTCCACGCATCCCATCGCGGATTTGCGCGTCGCATTCCATCGCATATCAACGCGCCTCGCGCCGCGAACTCCGGGATAATATGCATCGATAAGCCCACCGCTCGCCAGCCGTCCCGGTCGCCATGTCGTCACATCACCGCCGGGCGAGCAGCGTCGTCTCCATAGGCTCTCGCCCAGGCTCAAGCATGGATGACAGGCCCAAACTCGCGCTATCGCACATCCTAGTTCATCGCTGCGAGTTTAAGATGCCGAAAAACCAGAACTACAAATGTCCCCGGAACGGCGAGATGTTCGACCCATTGTTTGCAGTGTGGTACTGCCTGATTCACGACCGCGACGCCCAGAGGCGGTGCCAAGCATTTTCGGATTACCAGGGGATCAGGTGTCCGGAATTAGGGGAACGCGTTGATGACGAGACCGGGAGAAAATATTGCGTGAAGCACTTCAAGGACAAGAACAGCCATGTTGAAATGCCGGGAGAGAAAAAGATGGAAGTGGTGGCGAGGGCTCAAACGCCCGTGACGAAGAAGTTCGAGAGGAAAAAGACGGGAAAAGAAACGCCAGTGACGAGGGACCGGACGACAAGACGGATGAGCGATACTGGTGTGCCGGCTGCGAGGACCGTGGATGCAAAAAAGGCGAAGCGATTGAGTGTGCCGTATATACCGCCTGTAAAGAGGGCAGAGACGCCGACGACGAGAAGGGTGAGAGATACGCCGACACCAACGCGCACGCGCACGCCGATGCACCGAAAAAGGCTCTCCGAACCTACACCAAAGCCAGTATCGAAGCCAATTTCACCGCCACAGCCGCCAAAGCCCATGCTGAAGCCAAAGCGAAAGCCCCGAATCTCAAATCTCGCAGCGTCCATCTCACATAAGACGCCGCCTTCCGAATCTCAAATCTGCCCCACACCCATCGCTCCTCCATCTCCCCTCGTAGTACCTCTTGATACAGCGTCATCCATATCCCCGCCTCCTACCAGATCGATTACACCTCCCGCCCCAGCCTCTCCCATCCCGACATCTCCAGCCAGAGCATCACCCATTCCAACACCTCCCATCTCGAAGTCACCCGAGCTAAATCACTGGGCCTCCATAGCGCTCCCGCCCTCTCCCTCGCCACCTCCCCCTAATGAAGATGATTTCATCACCAGCCCTTTATCTCGTAGTCCGGATCACTGGACTCCCAAAACGAATTCGCCACTACCGCCACTGGTAACGGCCCTACCAAGTAGACGGAACATCCTCACCGGATCAGCTTCTCCCCCTTCAAATCGCTGGACTCCTACCGCATCCTCGCCGTTACCCTCTCCATTGCAATTTCCAATTGAAGAGGATGTTCTCCAAAAGGCTCGGGCTCGCCTTTCCTCCTTCCGATCTCATACGCCCACCACTCCCGTATCTCCTTCTCAGGAGTGCTGGACCTCCAAAGGGTCTTCACCATTACCCTCCCCAGCACTACTTCACTCGCCACTCCCCTCACCAGTCGAAGACGACGTGCTGAGTAAAGCTCGGGCTCGACTGTCTTCTTTCCGAACGCACACCCCCACTGCCCCAGCATCTCCCTTTCTAGATCGCTGGGGATCCACAAGCTCGCCCTCTCCAAATCGCTGGACTTCGTCGAATTCTTCGCCATTCCACTCGCCATTACCATCGCCATCGCCATTCGAAGAAGACCCGCTTAAAAAGGCTCGGTCTCGCCTCTCGTCTCAATACCCTCTTCCCTCACCAACTCCACCACCACTACCACCATCGCCTTACGAACCACAGGCCCAGCGAGCGACACGGCCGCGCCCATCACCTCTTCAATTCCCCTCGCTGTCGCCAACACCACCAGCGCCCGATGTTTCTCCCAGAAAGGTCCCAGCTCGTCTCCCAGCATTTCAATTCCCAGCATCCCCTTCCTCTCCCGCACCACGTTCGCCCTCCACCCCGATGCTGTCTACTCTGGACACACCTCGGGTACACCATCATTCACTTCGATCTATCTCGCACGTCTTGTCGCGGTTTCTCCACACGACCGAGAATCGCGAGGAGGAAGACCGTCAACGGATTGCAGCAATGTACCAGGAGTGCAATATCTGCCACGAATCACATAATGCAATCACGATGCGCAAGATAGAGGAGTGCGGCCACCAATACCGCGAATTGTGCTTGCAGAAGGTACTAAGGAATGGGACAAATCGACGGTACAATTGCTCGAGCTGTCGTGCGTGGATGGGGAAGATGGTCGAGGAGAGGGGCCCTGGTGGCTAAAGAAAGATGCTTGTTTATACTTTGATGTATTGTATTTATGCGGCTGTAAATTATTGTAATTATTCTTATCATGTTGTACTAGTACATTAGGAACGGGGCTTGGGGGGATGGACTTGGCTTGGGCTATCATGATTGGGATTAGGCGTTAGGAAGAGCCGGCGTGCTCGACTGGGTTCTGTGCTATCCCTCTCCACTCTGAGAGTTGATTCATATCAACTTAATCGCGTCGTGGTCCGAAGAGACTATGCAGACGTTCTGCTCTATGTAAATACGATAAATCTTATATCATTCCCCTTCGCGGGATGACGAGCACATTCATTTCCTGGCCACATATCATAAATCATCCGTGTCCATTTTTCAGTTACATCAGGAGATGAACCGACTGCGTCCAGGTAGTCCTTCCAATCCGAAGAAGTGGCAGGGCAGGGGAACTGTTCTAACATCAGACACCAAACGTTTCTTAGCGTTCTTGTAGAGATGGCACGGCCCTTTGTCTACATCGAAGATCAGTATCGCACGACGCATCAACCCACATCCGCCAAGCTCTGGATCTCATCGCTGCCCCGATGCAGCACCAGCAGCGTCGGCCCAAAGTCCTGCACCTCCAAAATCTCGCAATGCAACCCCAACCTCGCCGTCCCATCCTCCGCCTCTGCACCCGTCGCGAAGCGAAACGAGCGCACATCGCAGACATCGAACCTCCGGCCCTTGACCAAAAACGCAATGAACCCCCGATGCGTAACCAAGACGATATTTGCATACGTCGCCGACAACTCCTTCAACCGCACGCGCACCTCCTCCGCCCGCGCCGTGGCCCCCTCCCGCGTCGTCGGCCCGTGGTCCCACTCCTCTGGGCACCGCGAGAAGTCGAACTGCGGGAACTGCGCGCCTAGGGCTGCGCGTCCCACGCCCACGTTGCAGATGGCGTCGTGGGCTTCGCGGAGGGCAGGCCAGATCTGGACTTCGATGGGGAACGGGGCGGGCTCCTGCAGGAAGGGGAAGGCGTTTAGGGCTGTCTGGATGGTGCGCGTCATGGGCGAGATGAGGAGGAGGTCTGGGGTCGCGGGGATCGCGATGTTCCGAGTCGCTGTGTGGCCCGTGCTTGTGAGGGGCGGGTCGCGGTGCGGGTAGTTGTGCTCGATGTTGTGGAGGGATTCGCCATGGCGGATTATGTGGATTAGAGGGGGCTTTGGGGTTTGCAGCTGCGTGTCGCTCATTGTTGAGGTTTGGCGTTTGAATCAAGGTGAGGGTGTGAGGGAGGAACAACTTCGGCCCTACTTCGGCTTTGGAGAGGCTTCAGCTGGTGTGGCCAGTGGTTCCATATATATGAAGAAGTGGGAATTTCTTCAGGAATATCCTATAGCTAATTTTAATTTATGTAGGCTAGCTCTGTGAAGCGCTAGTAAACAGCTAGATTTGTCGAATGCTTGTCATTTCTTACTCATCGGGCTTGCCTATATATACACTGCAGTCAGTTGCTCGTTAGACAATCAACTCAGTTCTTTTTAGTCCGATTTACCATCTATCAGCTCCAGCGTCGCAACAATAGTATACTTATAAGTAGAACCACTCCCCTTGGGCGAATAGATTGACTGTTCGATGTGATCTACGCATGAATAATACCGAATAGATGTTCAGAATATCCGGTTTTTACTTTTATAGTCTTTTATTAGTATATGCATACAACCAACCCATATAAAAAGTTCTCAAATTTGCTACTGACATAATTTCTGTCTCCAACAATAAAACTCTCACAACCACTTCGACCCAAGAAATGCCTGCACGGGACCTTCCAACTGCGGTACTCCAATCCATACTAGGGGCGACAACCATGACGACCGATCCTACGTCCAGTAATCTCAAGGCGCCCGGGTTTGATGCTTCGATGTTGATCTTCCATACAACGAATACATACGCTATCAAGTATGCCGTGAACGTTCATTGCACGTCTTGACACACGTGGGACCACATAACTAGAGCGTATCCTAACGTAGACGAGGGTATATGCAAAGCCATACCTCCGCTTGCTAGCTGTCTTGCTGCGTCTGTGCTCGTTCGGGACGAGCTTCACACGACTTTTTCGACTACAACAGGACTCGAGAAGTACGTGGAGAACATTAAACTCATGTCGAGCCATTACATCTAGCCTGCGAAGGCTGACACATAATACCACGTGGTCGTCATGGTGATTTTCGATGAACATTACATCGTTATGTGAAACAATATTCTTCGTAGGAATGTCCTCATTCACGCATGACTACTTTCGATTACATACAGGACTTCCCACCACACGACGACAACGTGTGCACATATCTCAACTTCCCACCTTCAAGACGGAACTCATGGCTATCGGGCAGTCCGCCCGCACCTCCAAAGTCCATCATGATGTCCACAGTTCCATACTCTTCATCAATGACATATTGCCGATTAATCAGCTTGACGCCGCTTGGGATGCCCACGTCACATCTATCCGTCGCCTGTCCCTTGCCAGTGTACGATCCACCTTCCAAACGAGCGCACGGCTGTCCCCATGGCACCTTGACAGTCTTGTCGTTGAAGATATCGCAATACGCATCACCGGCCGCCTTGATAACTTCTCGCTTGTCCTGCTTCTCTAGCGGAATTGGGTCCCATTTCTCGCGCGAGGCCCAGTATAGCGTGCCCGTGACGTTGAAAAGCCAGTCACCCTTCGTCGTGATGATGCTATCCATTTGAGAAACCTTGTTCGTGGTGTTGTCGACGCGCAGTTGTGTCGTAATGACATATGGTTTCGCGGAGTTGGTGACGATGAACTCGCTGAAGGCCGCGCATTGGACGATGTCGTGTTGGCTGCGGTTGTGATCGATTTTAAGGGGTTGCGAGAGAATGCCGGCTTTGATGTCCACTTTCTTGCGGTTCTCGGTGTATGCAACTGTGGCACCGAGAGAGGAGAACGAGGAAGATCCAGCAGCCTGTGCAGCGAGGAGATCGGCTGTTACGGCTTGAAGGGTTGCTTTAGTGCATTCGGATGAGACTTGAGCGACGAGCGCGCCCAGAAGGGCGAAGTTGAGGTTCCACATCTTGCGGTTTGGAGACGTTCTCTTTTTCTTCTCATTTTCTGTAATGAGGCCAATGAGCTTTTATATCTATCGCTTCCCTAGTCCATGAACAGATTAAAATAAAAAACGAGTGGACACTATAACCGTGTAAATGAGTGTTCTTCCTTCCAGTGGATAGATTCTATAAACTTGAATTTAAAATGACATCCGGCACTGAAGATCGCGGGGTTGATCTCATATATTTATATGCCCTGCAATGTGGGGCACTTTTCACTGCCGAATGTCGCAGGGGTATCACGACCACCATCACAGCACCATGTTCATAACATCCTTCCAAGCACCGATTTGAACTGAGCTATCACATATATAAAGTCAAAGTAGTTCTACTAGGAGGGTGATAGGGAATTAGTAGTTATGCAAAGTACTACCGTAACTGCCCAGAGCGGTTGCGTGAAACATGATGGACCGGGGGCGAGGAGGCGAGAACACCATGCTCTTTCCCATCCCTTTCGGTTATTGTCTCATATCTTATTGACGTCAGAATTTCGTTCGCAGAAACTCAGATCTAATGATTGGCTTTCGGGTACTCAGGTAGCACAACGCTGAGACAAGGCAGTCGCAAGACATTTGCCATTTAGGTATTCAAAGAGGCAGGAACAGAATGTTTTCGAAGGCTTCTATAAAGGCCAAGAAGCCAAGAGTGACATCCATGGTTGATAGATAGACTTATTTTAACCTCACATGCTTTTGCTATTCTCCGAGCTTACAATATCTACTTCAGTCGCGCGAGAACCTAGAGGAAAGGAATTCCTTGTGTCAATCTCACTTGCTGATTCTAGTGTTACGTATTCTTTTAATTGCACCAATCTATTGGCTTTTATCACCAGAAACGCTGGTTGGACTCGCATAACTCACTCATCGTCGTCCATTCCTAGTAACTCCGGGTATGCGACATCCATGCACGATAGAGCGGACAATAATTTTGCCGTCCATGTTCGCTGTTAATGACATGTGAGAGGCAAACGCAGATCTCATGGCTATAATTGTCCAATCGCCTCTTGCGAGCGTTTCGACCCACGCAAATCCTGCTATCACCTTGAGCCTGAACTCGTCAAGAAAAGTCATCCACCTCAAGAACAAAAGTATCCTCGCGACCTGCGTCTGGATATGTCGATGTTGATAGTAAAAGTACTGCATTATTTGGATTATTGCTTCGTAGGAGCTACACTTTATCAATGAATACTCCAGATACTCCTACCAACGTGGCCTCTGGCAGGTGCAACAGTGCTCCAGAGGTCAGACTAATAGTTTTGCCAAGTGGTAAGTACTTCTTCTTGGACATTATTTAGAAAATAATGCAGCAGGAAGACTAATACAAAGGAACATAACTGCGAACCAAATAGTCCTTTGTCTACCTACAATTCCTCTGATTATGTTATGATGAAATAGCCCTTATTATCAATTGTAGCGTCACGACTCACTATTTATGTTAGATTTAAGCAGCTACTCTAGCGGCTGGCGGGTAACAACTAAACTGTGACTGTCGTTGCTTTCCTATACTATCCGTGAACAATAAGTCTAGCACAAATAGTTCTTTGGCCGAATCTTATTTTTGCAGCCATCTCTGGATTGGTTTACGTCATGTATTCATCTATCTTGAAATTGTGATTAAGATGAAAGCTTTCAAAGTTATTTTCTTGTCCTTGTTGAGTCCAGTGCTTGTTGATTCCACTGCTCGTTAGATATCATCTTGTACCTCTACCACATTATCGCTTCTCAATCATCACTTCTGTGGTAAACGGAACAAGGCCTTCTAGCAGATGCAAAGAATCAAACAATCAAAGACCGAATTCTTTCGTATCCCAGTCAGGGTATTTTCAATGTCCTGCTAGTTGTTCCGCAAGGTTTGGTCAAAATTTGTAAGATGGAATGCATAGGATGTTCTTATTAGCTTTTTCTTGGAAAATAGACAGGCCAGCTTGATCCATAATCGTATTTTCAAAAATACAGTGATGCATTAAATAATATGATTTATGTGCCTAGCATGAAAGACCTTCATCGCGTCGTTCTTCTCTTGTCGCTCACCTCTTCTATAGTCAACACATCCGTCACCCCTGTATCGAAACTTAATCACAACTTTCCTTCTCTCGTTCCGAAACAAACATTTCGAATGCATGTGGTAGGAGGCTCGCCTTGTGGATCTATCGCTGATGCGCCCTTATTGACCAGCATATATCGGAACTGGGGCCTTTTCATCGTCTGACGCTTGCTAGTCTTCTACCTATCTCCTGCGTATAAACCTTGTTCTTGCTCAGGCTAGTCGCTTCTGTTCCACCTGTGTCCTATATTTAGAGGCTGACTGTTGCTAGACTCCCCCAAAAGACCTGCGAACCTCCAATCATATCAAGCATCGGATGTTGTTTCGCATTATGTACCCACTTTGAGACTTGCCGAGGCGGTGAGACTTTGATTCCGTATCAAAGATTGGCTGCATATTTACTTTTGATCTTGCACCATAGCCAACGAAGTTTCAGCAGCTCTCGTATCTCATGCATGTTTCCCTGTTCCGAAAGCGTATTTATCACCAGCCAGGTTGCCCCAATGTTGCTGGTGAGTTGTATTCCAGCTCTCCTTGTGTGGCTGGCGTTCATGCGTGCATATAGAACTTGCTTCTTCGAATCGCGGGGGATGCATGGTCATCAGCAAACGGGCAAGGTTTGTTCTAGCCCCCCAAAAAGGCGCGCGTCATACACTTTCTCAGCCGGAACACTTTTCGGTATCTCTTTTCGGCTTCGTACTTCCATAGATAACATGACCATCGGGTGTCGCGAAGACATGCATGATATGCTAGAACTGGTAGGCTTCCTGGCGCATTCGATTTTTCTTTTAATTGCCAGTAACTTGTGCTCCAGTAATATCTGGATGCTTTGGGGTCGTGCTGTGACTTGGTCATGCCGTTATGACCCACTCAGTCTCTAGGTCCGATATATAGGCACGAACAGCGGTGTGGATATTCGGTACAATTTCGGCCTAGAGCAGGATGATGGCCTGTTGGTTTTGAGTATTGTGGTCAGGGTGTGTGACGTGTGCACCTGGTCGAGGCAATACTGCGCTTTTCCCCGCCATCGTGTTTGCAATGGAGTATGCAGCTTGTACAATCCACTCAAAGCTATTCCAATATTTATCCATGCGGATCGTCGGAGGTTGTTATGGCTGCCCCCAATCACAAACAAAGATCTAGGCTATTGTTGCCAACGTGCCTGCAGGAAATTCCCCGTATTGGCTCGATGTACGGCACATATGCAACATTGTGGGATCGTTGAGGAAGTAATATCCACTCAGCTGTGACGTAGATCAATCATACACACCTACAGTTTTGAGCCGGGGTCTAGAACACTCCACTGCATTCATTTGCTCCCAATCCGGACACTTGGATCGACGATTACTCCTACTTCGAAGAATACGTCCGCTACGAATATCAACATGCATTGTTCGCCAGAAGAGTACAATGGCGTCGATTTCTAACAATTATCGTTTTCCACCGAAGACTGTGTAAGCTATCAACAAGAAGACGAAACCAAAGTATTGCACCGCTATAAGAAGTTTCAGCCACAGCGGGATCCAACGGTATAATCCCTCACGATTTTATATCGTCAATACTGGGGTTGTCCCGCTCAACGAATGATGATCATTTGCCAAGGTGGGGAAGCGGGATCGAAGAGAAATGAACGGCGCAGGACGGCGCACGGTTGTTTAGCGTGCGCAAACGGCAAATGTCGCGAGTATCGAATTGTGTATCACAGCGTTAGAACTAATGGAGCTCACGGCCCCGCTTTGCACGAGCATTGCCATCTGTTCTCACGTTGTGCATGGCATGCGGAACCGGGACAACTCCCTTGCCTATCGGCTTACAGATGCATTCGGGCACGAGCGTCAAGAATCCTGCGCGCATCCCTACGCGATACGCTTATCAACCGCGAGCTACGATATCTATCTAGGCTGAATCCGTCGGCACGAATCATAGACGTTCTTTATCGCAGGCAGAGCTTTGTATCGACGACTCCTTTTCGATTGAAGATGTTGAAAGGAGTGTAACCTGAGAGCTTCGGGACATGATCCTAGCCTGGAACTCTAGTTAGACTATTCTCGTGGTTCATATACGGGCGCTCAGCTCCATCTTCCTCTTCAACTGATGAACTATATCTGTCAGGAGCATTCTGATTGGGCGTTGGATGCGCTTGGACGACATGGAAAAAACTGCGGAAAAAAGAAACCAGAAACATTTGTGGATCATTGAGCAACAATGCAATCCGATTACTACCAAATTGAACGTACTATTTCCTAAATCGCTTATTGGTGTCCCCTCCAAAGGAACTCGTGAAGGGTCTAGCGCATCCCTTGACCGACACAACACCACTTGAGAATGCTACACGTGTACTACTTGTTCCCACCTGCAAGGCATATTTCAGCATCCTGCCTACCCTTCAACCCCAATCTAGCCACAGGACAAGTGGATCACTCCTGCCCTAAGCCATCCATCCCCTTGTATCTACTAGGAGGCAGCATTAGTAGCAACATAGCCCTTGAAATCCCATGTAGGTCACAACATGGGCTGTTGATCTGTTTTCTGCTGCCCGAAATTATCCTCGTATACTTTGAACTACTCGCTCGGAGGAGATAACATGATATCAACACGGAGTAGATATATCGTAATTCCACCAACTCCGAAATCATACGCACAAGAGGGCATATGCTCAAATTGGCAGTCATGCAGAGGGCTAGTGGCCTGGCCAATACATCTTACGCGCACCTGATCTCCGCGAGCACACTCATTTACACGCCTTTCAGCCGCCCCCGATACCCCATGCTCCTTCGTATCTACACCAGTGCTGTTTACCCCTCTGCATTATGACCCAGGCGGCGCCGTCAAAAGAAAAGAAGCGCGACTCATCAATTGGAGCCGGAGATAGAATCCGCCTATAGAGTATCACCTCTATGTCATCAGATGCACCTTGATCACAGGTGACGTGCAGCATCACTGCTTGCGCATTTCCCGAATACCCCAGGCAGAAGGCCTTCACCTTGTCGACACATCGTCCAAGCCCGCAGCAATCAACTGCGCTGCATGCATGTCACCCCAGCATCAACAAACCAAGGCCGCGCCCCGCGCCCCCCGCCTATCCGATTTATCACGAGCAGACAACCATGGCACTGCCACCATCTCCCGGTTACGCACACCACGCGAGGGGCCCGGGCACTCCCCTTCCCTGCAGGAAGACTATTTCGACGACGCACTGCCGAAGCGACCTGCAGTGGTGACATGTCTTTGGCGCGGCAGCGCGACCTGGCACGCCATGGCACGCTGTCTTCAGCCTTGATTCCGCGGAGCTGGCGCGCAGCTGGGATGCGATGCAGTGTTCCGCCAACGCCCTCGGAATCGAGCAAACAGGAGCATCGGTAGCAACAGGGAGGAGAACAGAGCAGATGTCTGGCGGTCGATGGCGATGGCGACTATTTGGCGACGGCGACACCGACGCCGGCGGCCGTAGACATGTATGCGAATTAAATCAATCCGCGGACTTGCAGCCCCCATGCTGAACCACCACCGCGACAGCTACCGCCCCGATACCGTCCCGCCTCCGAGTTGGGCCAGCCACATATCGGTACGTCCCTCCTTACCCTCTCTCGGCTCACCGATCAGGGGCTCCGACTGCCCGCCCAACCGCCCGTGAGAACACACTGCACAGCTGGGTTTCCAATTCCAAAGGCTGAAGGTCACAGCCCCCCTCGATATCGATATCTACTATCGTGCCCATTTTGGCACGCCTATTTCCTAATCCGAGTGCTCTTGCATACATACGTGCACCCCTGCTCGTAAACGCCCCAGCCATGCATACAAGTAGGAATTCGACTGGGTGGCCGTCTTGCGCCCGTGCTTGTGGGGTTGATAGTGATGATAGCGATACAGAGCACGGTGGGTTCTGTGCCGGTGCCGCGTAGAAGAGGGAGACGTGGGTGTGGGTGTGGGCATACATGCGAGAAAGTGGACGTCTATCCAACAATACCTTCTAGTCCTCTCCACTACGACGGTCACCTATAAATGCGCAAGAGCCGCACACCGGTCAGGCTGCAGCAGCGCCTCGTCCTCATAGGCACGGCATACATGTCCAGAGTGCACGTCACGCTCGTTTCCACCCCATGCACGCAAATCAAGTCAGCATGCCCGAGTGACGGAATCTAGAGTCTCCCGGTCTTCTTCCAGCACAGCACGGCACAGCACAGCACCACGCCTCGCCTTCTTCCCACGGCCCACACAAGCTGCGAGACGTCCGAGTCACGCCGCATCGTCTTGTTCGTCGAGTTAAGGTTCCGCTTCAGCGGCGATCAGCCATGGCCCGCGCCGCCCACTGGCCGCGGCTCGAGCTCGAGCAATCCTCAGCCATGGACACAGGGCGTCTGTTCCTTGGTGTGTCCGCCCGTCAATACATTGCCTCGTTTATAGACACCGGATTAGACTGCTCATGCATGCATGCATTTAGGTATGCATGCCGTGGCCAGCAGAACCCGACATCGAGACCTCCGCACCCTCCCATGCCGCCGCGTCTTCCGGCATATCGACGCTGCGAATCATCGTACGGCGCACCCATATGGCAGTAAGGCAAGGAAGTCGCCGTGATGAAAGAAACCGGCGCCCCGACGCGTCGTTCCCGCATCCCCGAAGCCCGCGGATTCGCAATCGCCCGCCCCGGCTACCATCAAGTGTGTGAGGACGGGAGGAGGGAAATGTGTAGACTTCACGTGGAAGCCTTCTTTTATCCGTATCACAGTACGTAGACTAATGGATGAATGAATGAATGAATGAATGGGTGGGATACATCCGTGTCCTCGAACAATCTCGCTGCCTGGAGCTTTCCCATTGCCCACCTCACCCACCCCCATCCCGTCCCGTAACACCCTTACCACACCCATACACGCACACACACACCCCTCGCAACCCCCAGGTTCAGAACCCACATGCACGTCACGCCCAGCCGATCGCGATACGGTACAGAGCCACACGCCATGCCGACGTCATGGGGGGAGGCGCAACGGCGCTTACAGAGGGCGGGATGTTGGACCAATGGCGAAGGCGAGGAAAGGGGTCAGGCAGGCCAGGAGGTGGCAAGCGAGAGCGAGCGCGAGACGGGGGGGATCTTGGGGTGGGACGGTGGTGGTGATAGATATGTGCAGCAGGTTCTTAGAGCCAGAGCTCGAGGTATGGGATAGGAGAGTGGGGAGCGTGCTATGGAAAGAGCTCGTGTATTAGATATAAAGCGGCCCTCGTACCTAGTGGGTGCATGTGTGAGCTAAGCCAAGTACGTAGAGTGGACAAGACGAAAGAATCTCATTGGGTATAAGCGAAGTCTCCTTGCACAACACTAGACCGTCATGTGCATTTGGGCAGAGACCGGAATCGCTATCGTAACCATAACTGCGTGAACATTGATGCGTTTTCACGACGCGGGAACAAGATGGGACGTGGTCGGAGTGCCGCCAATAGACACTGAGAGTGAAAAGGAAATCGAAGTCAAGTTGACAAAAACCAGCCCATGCCCACGCCATACCATGCCGCTGAATGTCAATCCGCTCCGATGCTGATTATGATGATGGGTATATCAAATCCCCCTTTTGAAACCAGAACCGATATCCTCCATCGCATACATCCGCTGATCTAGGCTACCAATCCCCATCTTGCGTCGCACAAGTGCTGGATCGGACATGGACGTAAGTATTACATTAACCGGAAGAGTCCAAGACTCCAGGTTTCGAGTTCACATGCTGAGAAAACTCTGACGTGCTCTCGTCGCTAGCTTACTCTTCTCCTAATTCAAATTTTTTTTTTCATCGACTTCCATCGGATACCGCTGAGTGCAAGATTTGTTCTAGAGGAGCGGCGCCTGGGGTTCTTCCAGGCAGGCGTGGCACACTGGGTCCGCTCTCCTTAGGTTCAGGCTGGCACTCGTTCCGTCGAGCGTCAGGCTCGCCACGGGCAGAATTTAAAGTCTTACGCCCGCCGTGCTGTCGTTTTCCGGAATGACTCCGCTCTTTCGGTATATACCACATGTTGGCTGTGTCATCCGGGGGCGGTTCATAGGGTTGTCTTGCAACTCCAGCACCAGGGAGGACGCGAGCCATCAGCTCAGAGACATAGACAGTGTCGCCACTGGAAAGGTTAGCATGGTGCTAAAGACGATGTAGAGAGTATACGAGAGGAAGAAATCTTACGAGGTTTGGCTAACGGCATAGTGTGTTTGGGCTTCGCCAGGAGGATGATCATCATCCACAGGTCTTTTCCGTTTGTTGGAGTTGGATATGCTCTCCTTGAGCTCAGCAGCAGTGCGACGGTGTACCACGATACTACCGCCATCTAACGAGGAGTCATGACGGTGTCGCTCGATCCACTCGTCGTAACTTGGTTCTGGATTCTCTCGAAACTCTCGCAGCAGCTGAGTCAATTCATACATGTGGCGGTTGAAGTTGGACTCGGATGGTTCTTGTTTTGCACGCAACTGGGCGAGTGCTGTTTCCAACGAACGATGCTCATAAACCTCACTGCAGAGTCGGCAGCGGAGAACGCGGTCGATTGGTGGTTCGGCCGCAGGTGATGAATGGTCCACCTGGGAAGGAGAAGATGATTCACTGATGCGCATAGGTGAGGGATTGGAATGAACGTCGTCAATGTTGGTGTGATGTGGCTGGCCACTGCCGACGGTTGGGACGGTTTGAAGAGCAGATGACTGAGGCATGGCTGGTTTGGCTTCGGAAATGGGAGATGAGGGTCCCCCAGAAACATAGGAAGTCAGTGTGCTTCTATAGCTAGGGGACCCTGGACCGGCAGGAACAGGAGTCTCTCGGGGCGGCGACATGTGTGGCCCAAGTTTGGGGTCGGCGAGAGTCTGCATGGCGGATTGGTCAACAAACCTAACACTCGAATTCATGCGGCGAGACGGAACGGTGGGCTTTGGAAAGGAAGTGGACGTTGTCGGGGCGGATATGGAGAGCTTTCGAGGGAGAGACGTCCTGGGCTTGCGCAGTGCTCTGGTCGAGGGCTTGGCCGGGGGGTCGATGCTCGTGTGCGGATGAGGCAGACTGGGAGGCCTGTGGTCTTCCTGGCCGGAAGAAGAACGGGAGGAATGGGGGTGGTTTGGGGGAGATATGGCGGCCCGAGCTGAGTGAGATGGGCCCAAAGTAGAGTCTAGAACGAGAGATGGGGCAGGTGGACTCAGCATGGGCGAATGGCGAGGAGAAAGGGCAGAATCTTTTGACAAGACAACCTGGGCGGCCTCTGGTGAGGATTCCGGCACTTTGGGCGAGGGCGACTCGGGAGCGGCCGAGTCTTGGCGGGCGGCGCTGATTGGGCGCCTGGGGGCCAACTTGGGGCGATGGGTGCGATGGCCGAGATGGGACGTCGAGTTGGGACGCAACGGCGCGCGGAGCTGCAATTGGGGACTCTGCAGGGCGGGCGCACTGCCAGCGTGGTGAGGGCGGGAGTCGTG
>MU002417.1:0-16076 GCA_010093585.1 Melanomma pulvis-pyrius CBS 109.77
GAGGTTGTAGGATTTCGACTGGATTTGTAACCGGATTTGTAAGTGTGATATATATTGGTGGAGGAGGGTGATGAGAGGAGAATGATGGAATTGGCTTGGTAGTTTGAATGGCATTGAAGAGGTAAAATCACCATGGCACGCTAGCCTCAGCAGCTTCAGTTGGTGGTTGTAAACATCAAGGAAGAAAATAGACTTGGATTAAATATTCGATCGAGGCCGTAGGGGATTATCTCATTCGTGACTTTTGTGTCCCCTATTCCTCACCATGTTTAGCCTCCTTCCCAACATGGTACCTCCCATCTAGCCCCTTTCTATTTCTAAGGACTTTAGGTTTTTCTATTTTCCAACACCCAGAAATAGCCTGAAATCATATACGATCACATGAATGTCGAATTCATGAAGCCGGAGTGCCTCTCGGCCTGACCTGGTTTGCAGGTCGCGGGTCCGCCTTGTGCCTATTTCAAGTTAGTCAGACTCATCAGTAAAGTTTGCGCGAGGTAAACTTACTTCTTAACAATCCTCTCGATAGCCGCCATGCCCTTGACTAAGACCTCCATTCTGGGGCCATAACTCAGTCTTACAAAGTGATGGCACGGGCTATCAAACAGATCCCGTCTCTTACTCGGGTTCAGATCGAAGAAGATACCCGGGACCACAATGACCTTCTCCTCGAGACAGGCCTGGAAGAAGTTCAGTCCGTCGTTGATCGAATCCGGCAGATCGCTCAGATCCAACCACAGGTAAAAGGTCGAATTCGGCATGAAGGGGAACTTGAAGCCGATCTCTTGGAGGCGGCCGATAACGTAGTCGCGTTTGTTGCGGAAATGCGTCTGCAGGGCGCGCATTTCGTTGCGGACGCGGGGTGGGTCCAGCATTTGAACTGCAGCTTCTTGGAAGGGCACATTGCAGCCGCCATCCAGGTACGAGCCACACGAGCCGATGGCGTTGATGAACTCCTTGGGGCCTAGGACCCACGCTACACGCCATCCTGGGAGACGGAAGCGCTTGGTGAGTCCATCGATGATGAGGACATCGTCCTCGTCTACGTCTTCGACATTGTCGGCAGCCGAGATGACGGTGCCGTCGCAATTGGTGGTGTAATTGTAACCGCAGTAGAACTCGTCCATGATGAGAGTGGCGCGATCGCGACAGATGTTCTGGATCTGCGCCAATTCGGGGTTGGTGACCATTTGGCCAGTTGGGTTACGTGGGTTCGAGGTCAGGATGACGGAGGTGCCTCGGGCGATTTCCTCGGCGATCTTGTCGGGCGACATGTGGTATTTATCATCTTCGCCGAGGGGAATAGGAATGGCAGCGATCTAAGAGACGTCAGTTTAACTTCGCCTTTTCTACGACGGGATGGAAGGAACGGGGCTGAACGTACGTTCTTGAAGAGCGACAGCATCTCGTTGTACGCCGTGTAATCTGTCTCCGTCAGCTTCAAGTTCTGTTCCACAGACCATGGCGGGGCGCTTTGAACATACCAGGAATGAAGAAGCCCAAGTAGCAGTTACCCAGCACAGCGGCGATACGGATCAGCCCTGCACGTCCACCAGGCACAATACACACGTTCTCCCTGTCCCTCGTTAGCAATCTGCTGCCATCTCTCTCCCAATATGCATATCCACTCACCAGGTATACTGGCTCTTCCTCCACTTCCGATGATGGTCGTTGTATAACTTTGCGACCGCCTCCCGCAGGGGCCTTATACCGGCCGTCGGGCCATACTCTCGTCCATGGCTGCTGATATCGACCTCCTTGGGCCGATCGAAACAGCCCTGGATCTCGTCGTCGACCTCGGGCGCACCCTGGCCCAGGTTCGCCCACTCCTCGGGCTTCTCGAGGAAACCGTGTTCGTAGGCGCGCTCCGAGGTCCAGACTACGCCGGTGGAAGCCCGCGAGGGGTCGAGGCCGGCGTGCGGCTTGTGGCCTTCGTGCGACTGGCGAAACTGTCGGTGGATTTTGGAGCCGAGTTCTGCGCCGCCACGGGAGATTAGCTGTTTAGCTTTGGATTTGGGTTTGGGAGCAGGGTGGGAATCGGGAACGGCATCTTTGGGGCGTGAGGGTATGGGGGTGGGGGTGGTGGGCATGGTCGCGGAAGGTGCGCTGTTGGATGCACGATATGGAACTCCAGGTACAAGATGAACAACGAAAACAGACACTAGAAAGATAGAGAGCAAGGGAAGCAGTCTCCTGCTCTAGAAGACAATGTTCTCGCTTTACTTTTGCCCAAATCAAGAACGTGGGCGCGTGCCTGCCCACAACTGGACGCCCCTCCACGCTCAGCTCCATGACGTCGTGGATCGTGTCGAAAAAGCAAACGCAGGAAAGGCCTCCAAGGGCATGCATGACAGGGACGATAAGACGACGGAAATATGCGTTCCAGCGCGCAAACTCACCACTGTCCGTGGGGCCCTTGCCCGTGGAAAACCTCCTCTCGCTGAAGGTCCCCGACGACCTGAGGATCGGGACTTTGGCGGCTGAGAAGGACATGGCGAGTTATATCTTGGCTAGCGCTCCTCTAGTGGACGGGTCTCGAAGGGCGCAGGAATCTTGCTCGTCGCGGGGATGACTTGGGGGGATGAGGGCGTGTGGAAGACCAGCTCTCAGAACGCAGAACAGAGCCACGCGCGGGAGTAATAGAAGGAGCAAAAGAAGGCCCGCAACAACAGACACTTTCCAGAAAAAAAAAAAGAGGACCGCCCGAAGAGGCGGCACTTTATAAGGCGGCCTCTCTCCCAACACCGTGCATGCACGTCCCCCCTCCAAACTGCCCGTCAGCCACTTGCCCCTCTCGACACCGACCGGGGTTTACCCAGGACGCCCTGCCCAATCAGAAAGGCCCCAGCACACAAGGGTTCCGGGTAGCTGCACAACCACACCGCCACTGTGTGTATCCATCTCTACCACGCTGGCCAACAGCTGCAGCCCTCCCCGCCAGCTAGAAAGGCGGTGACATCCTGCCCTCCAATTCCCCCTCCAGCTGCCATTCGATGCAGAGAACCGTCGTTCCCTTTCCCGGCCGACACACAGATCGGGCCTACTTCTTTTCGGCCGCCGCGTCCTGATAACCACAGTCCACGTCTTACCCTACAGCGCCTCCAAAGAGCTAAAGATACGCCAGCGGGCAGTGAGCGGATGCGTGTGCGACGCCCAACACACCATGGGTGCGCCCCGGATGTCATCATGCCAATGGCATAGGCGGGACCGGCCCGTCGATTGGGCGAATGCGGGAATTGCTAGTGCTTCCCTATCTGTGGCCCTGTCCTTGTCCTGGTACACTTGTTTGTTCAATGAGGTCTTTTGAAAAAGAAAAGCCGATACAGGATATCGGGGCGGAGGAGAGGAGCGGAGGACTTCGCCGGGAACCGGCAGCACTGTTCGTTCTGCGAGACCTGGCGAAATGAGGAGCCCTGAACCCCCCGGGAGCAGGGAGCACAGCTCATCTTATGCGGCTTTTTGAAAAGAGGCATTTCCCGTATAGGTGAAGGACGTCTTCGCGGACGCCGGCTATAAAACGCCCAATATGTGGCAGCGTAGCACGCAAAAGCCCAACGTCCCGCGCGATTAATCTTCCCATACCACACCACTCTTCACACCATGAACCGAGCAAAACAAGTTAAAAGTACAAGTGTACATTCTATCTACAGAAGAGACCAGATCAGAGGCGCTCTGGCCGAGGAACATCGACCAAAGCCCCCAGACCGTCCCCGTAATCCTACAGTACAAAAAACGAAATCTTCAAAGAGAGACAAAACTATTCGACCGGGTCCTCCTCGAGCAAAGTTTTGAAACTAAAAGGCTCGAACGGAATGCCGTCGCCCATGAAATGCTTGCTCATGGCTTCGACCCAGTGCAGGCGCAACGAGTGCAGCATGGCACTTGTGCCTTCCATCACACAGAGTACCACAACCGTGAGCACGAACCACATGTAGAAGACCGCCACCATGATGATGGATCCTGTGATGCCCGTGAAGCCGAATGCAATCTTCATGGTCATTTCCCAGAGCACAATCGACAGACGTTGATGCGCGAGAGACAAGGCCCAAAGACGGAGGTACGACGCCGTGTGCGAGACGCAGTTCAAGCAGAATTCTAGACAACTTAGTAATCGCATACCACCTCAGTAGAGCACAAAACTTACCAATGGTGTGGATGACTTGGTGAATCATCACCTCGCTGAACTCGAACTCTTCGTGGTCTTCACCGTGTCCGATGTCTTGTGTGATCATGGCAATACCGTCTTCGTCGTCTCCAAAGCTCTCACGTCCGCCGCCGTTGAGCAGCTGGCCCTCATCATCGTCGTCGTCCAGAGCGCTGACGCGCGTGTTCTCTCCGATCCCGCGGTATCCCAAAGCACGAGCCTTGTTGTGCTCCCACCTAAGATACATAGGCTTCAGGAACAGCAAAACGGGCACGCACACAAGCGCCATCATGAGTAGGATGACCTGGATTGTCGCTTGTCCTTGGTACAGTGGCTCCTCGGGGTTCTCAAGAGTACCTGGCTGCAGGAACATGAGGATCAACATGTTCAACAGACTCGGCGGGTTGATTCCACGCGCCGCCCAGTCGACGCACCACTTGTAGACGATGGTGAATGATAAGTATCCAAAAATGGACTGGAAGAAGATCATTCCAGGCACGAAGTTGCCCCAGATATCGATCGGAGTGTGGAAGTAGCGGGCGTTGACAAGAGACCACACAAGAGAGAATGTCATGTGGCACCAACCGAGCAGAATACTCAGCTTCATCTTGTAGCTGTTGGAAAAGAGAAGGTCATTATCCGTGTCGTGCCATCTCCAATCTAGACCGAAGGGGTAAGTGTAGCCTTCGACCCGATGAGAGCCAGGACCAATGCCGCCATTGCCGTTGTCATTCCATTCCCACATAGACTTGAAGAGGGGGAGTTCTTTGGAGAACATGTCGCAGTAGAGAGCTCCGGTATAGATGGAGAAAAGGCCCATCATGAAGACGATGTAACGGCCGTAGAAGATCATAGAGAAGAGTTCATCCAGTTTACTTCGCAGGAGTCTCTTTTCGTAGTAGATCATAGCTAGCGAAGCTGCAAGAAGAATGATTCCGTGGCCCATGTCGCCAAACATGACCGCGAAGAAGAAGGGGAATGTGACGATTGCGGGAAGAGCAGGATTGACTTCTCGGTATTTGATAGTTCCATAAGCATCGATGATGGTCTGGAAACCGACAGTGAACCGGTTGCTCTTGAAAAAGGTTGGCGGGGTTTTGGTTGTCTTGATCTGGTTCACAATCGTGGGAACAGAGAGCCCAGCTCTGTCATTGACGTCTTGAAGAGTAGACTTGATCAAGCCGAGAGAGTTGGTAGGAGCCCATGCTTCAGCGATGAGCGTCTTTCGCTGATGGTCGTATGAAAACTTGTTCAGTGTCTCGTAGGTTGCCTTCTCTTTCTTGATGATGACCATCCACGCTGCCAAGTTGCGACTGATCGCAGTCAATTCCGCATCCAGGGTGGACTTGGTGTTCCTCAGCACACTCGCCAAGTCGCTCAACCGAGTGTTGACTTCACGGATTTGGTCGCGGCGGAGCTCGCTGTTCTCGTCTACGCTGTATAGATCGGCACCAAGAGACTCGGAGATCTTTCGAATTTTCGCAATGATATCCTTGCCGTGAGCGAAGATAATAAAGACGTTCTTACTGACCTCCTCGTTGTTCTCTGGGTTGATGATGGGCTCGGGAATCTCCGACTGATTCATGTACAAGTTGCCGCGGAGGGTTCTCCAAAGGATTCGTTCGAATGCCGCGATGCGCTCGCGGGGGATGACACCAGCAACGAATCCGATGTTCATCACAGAGAAGGATCGGTCTGCGGCGGCCTCGCCTTGGCCATTCTGCTCGACATCTTGGAGGAGGGGCGCGTCGTCTTCGTCCAGGGAATGCCGGATTTCTTCGGTTTGGCCGCGAGCCTGCCAGACTTGTTAGACCAATGCTTTTCACGATGCGACTGTATTGGGAGGCTTACCCTATCGAAGAAACCGCCAGCCTCCCTAAGAACCCAGCGCCACTCGGTCAGCTCGACTTCGCGCTTCTTCAACTGCTCATAGCTCTCGTTCAGCGACGAGACTCTGTTCTCCAAGCTCTGGCTCTTGTCGGAAAGCTCGTCGATTTCGGAGGCGGAAGGCGCGGTGAACGGGTTGTTGAAATCATAAATGGATCGCATCGTGATTCCCGCCTTATCCATTTGCGCGTGAAAGTATCCTTTCTCAGGTCAGCCATATCCCCATCGCCCAATCCAGGATTAGCATACTAAGCTGGCGCTCCGCATTGTCGAGTCTACGAATCTCTTGCGTGAAGGTACGTTGGAAGGCGCTGGTCTCGGAGTTGAGCTAGGAAAAGCAAGCTTGTTAGCCCTCAGGTCCATCGATTTCCATCGGTAGAGCTTCAGATAAAGCCCCAGGTGGCTCCGAAGGCCACTTACATCTCGAAAGTCCATCACGCCGAGCTCTCCGAGAGCAGAAACGACTTCGCGCCCTATTTCATTGGAGATGTAGAGCTGCGTCAGGGACATGTCCGCCGAGCGGAACATGGTATCCTTGGTGGGCGCCATGGTGGCCGCTCTACAGACAAGATTTCCGAATGCGCGGAACTTGTCTCGAGGGTTGGGGGGTGGTCGATCGAGGAAGGGGTGGTTGATGATAGCTGCCTCTGTCTGGCGATGATGCGGCGTGCAGGGCTCATGGGAATGCCAAGTCGTTAGTGCTACACGTGATCATGATGGCACTCAGCCTTCCTCCCTCCAGGGCTGACATGGTTCTGATCTCTGGAACAACAGAATTGTTACTTGTTCTTAGAGTTACTACTTATTCTTAGTTGCTTCTGGCCTTACCTGTAAATCTTAAAGGCTCTCTAGTGAATATAATCAAATAGCAGTATTAATTGAGCTTTCTGCTGTTAATTACATCACTTTGCCGGCGGCCTCAAAAAGTCACAGAGTTGATATTGAGTATAGAGCATAAAACTCAGCGTAACTAAAAGAATTCAATTAAGTTCATCCGCCCCAGTAATTTACACAGCCTCTCAATTCAAGGATCGACACATGCTTCTCCAGTCCCTACCAAACCTTTGGTATGAGCATAGGGGTTTCTTCCTTCCACTTCTGGTAGTCTTTTCTATCCCCATACCTCCTATCATACTTATTCTCACTGAGCGGGATCCCCGAAACTTTTAACAACAAAAACGCGACAAACGCCGGACTCGCTGCACACATCCCCGCTACCAACACTCTCCCCCCAACACCCCCAGATAACCCTAATCCAACTTGTGCCGAATTCCTAACCAGAAGCCCGCCAGCCGCAACAGCGATGCCCGTCCATAGCGTCATCTCGCCAAAATAGTTTGGATGCCGCGAGCGCGACCACAAGCCCCTGGTCAAGAACTCTTCTGAATGTTTCTTCTCTTTCTTCTCTTTGCTCCAGGCGGATTTCTGCCGGTCGGCGATGATCTCGAAGGTAAAGCCGAATATGAAGATTGCGAGGCCAATGATGTCGGTTAGATATGGGCTTGCGCTGATGGTGACTGGCAGCTTCGATGTCACGTCTTGAAGGCGTGCCAGAGCGAAGGCAGAGCGCGGGAGCGCATTCGTGGCAATGACGGGGAGCAGGCAGAGAGAGACCCAGGTTGCCTGCGCGAAGAAGGCGACAAAGAATTTAGGCGGCGAGTCGCGGATCTTATCAAATCGGGAGTCAGTGCCATCGTCGGTGATTCTTTTGAAGAGGAATGTGCCCACTGTGATTAACAAGTCAGTTTCATCCGCCCCATCTTGTATATTCGGCCAGGGCTGGAGGAGTAACATACGTCTCGTGGCCCACAACCCAACGGCAGCGCTTAAAACGGCCTGTCTCCAGAACCAGAGAGTCTGTCCTGGCGCCGGTGCACTAAGATACTCCGCTAGACCCCCGGTTATAGCCCCCGTGGATTTGGCACGTAAGTACGGGAGGAACAAGCTCAGCGCTGTGCATGAGAGGTACGTGAAGCTACCAGAGAGATCATAGAAGCGTTCAGTGCGGGCAGCAATCGAGGGCACCGCGACAGCAGATTGAATGCCGTATGCCAGTGCGACCGACGGGACAAGAGTTCGGAGGAGGGGGTTGCGGAACGCGGTGGCCTTGAGGAACGTTTGGAGAAGAGTCATGCTTGCTGTTCGACGTTGTAATTCTCAATAATGAAGAGCAAAGGATTAATTGAACAAACCACCTTGCGTTAATCGCGAGGTTAGCTTGATGATTTATGATTATTGAAAAAGAGCTGGATGCATGGCGCGTGTTGTTACTTATTGCTGAGTTTCACATGTTGTGTGATGTTGAACACACGACTTGCGCCCGCGATCGATGTCGTCACATCCGGTAATTGTCTAGCTACAATAGACCATTATGCACGATCACACTCCTAGACAGAAGGACCGTCGGCCTCCAAATTCCCCGAGCAGGGTCTAATATTCTCCATTTCCATCTACATATATAGATAGATTTATTGACCTTGATATAGAGTTCTTTGAACCACTCAACCACCCTCACATATACCAGTACCATGGACATTCACGGCGCGGTCTGAATCAATTAAGATACGAAGTCATATCTATCATGGCCGTTTCTAGCAATCAAAATGCGCAACACATGATTGATCTGCTAAACACGTTCCCTACTCTCATCTTGAAAAAAGCCCAAACATTCCCACCCATCCTTTGTAGAAGATGAACTTTTTCTCTCTCTGCAACGCGACTCAAACCCCAAAGAAAAAGGGTTATAGAGACGAAAATCATCAAAACTATATCACAGCCCATACCACGTAGTAGAATAAGGTCCCGCGTCAATCCACCCCTGTCCCGACGAGTTCTTGCATCTCGTCAATCAACTAGTTCCACGATATCACCGAACTCCGCAAGCAGCCAGGGTTCGAGATCCTCGAAGCCATCGGGAACAGAGACGTCTCGAGCCTCAGTCTTGTCCATATCAGGAGACTCTAACAGGTCTTTGAGATCATTCTCGTCGAATTCTAAGTTGTATTCTAGATCTACCGCTTTCTCTCTCGATGGTATACGCGACTTAGGCAGCTTTTCTTTTGCCTGCTTCATTTCCTCGAGCACCAGGCCTCCCAACAAGTCTTTAGTGGTCTTGCAGTCGTTTAATCCGACGGTGGAACTGCGAGTGCCGCCGAAGAAGAGAGAGCGTCTCTTTTCAGATGGCATTACTGGAACTTCGACTATCGACGAAGATGGCATTTGATTCGGTAATGTGGGAGACTCAGCTTTAGGGTCTTCAATTCCAACCTGAACAGGAAACTCATCCTCTCGGACATTCGTCTCGTAGTCCATGTCGCTGAACAGCTCTTTGGTGCCCGCAATTCCTTGGTCGTCGTCTTCATTCGCGGCTTGGAGGTTCTGAGAATCGGCCAAACCCACCATGACATCTCCCAATATTGAGTCATCATCACCAAAAGCATCTGAGTGACTCGATATAACCTCTCTGACGAGATCAATGCCAGTGTTTATGCCATGTTCCCGGTTATTGTGCTTCATCTGAGCTCGGCTGCTTTCGGAATGATCAAAGGTTGAGAATACATCTGGCTCGAGGTCACCATAATCGCTCGATACCGGTCTTAGCTTCTCCGCTTCCTCTTCCATGAACGACAAGTTATGACCTCCGCCAATAGCATAATGATATGCAGGCTTCTTATGCATGATAGAAGAGATCGATGCAGGAGGATCCTTCTTCTGAACGTTTTCGTGAAGTAGATGAAGATGGCGGTAATCGCTTGGCCCGCTGATAGCATACTCTATTTTTTTCCTCTTCTCTTGCTGGGTCAGGTCCATTTCCTCGATAGTAGAACTCTTTCGCTTAGAAACCGTAAGCTGAAGTTTGGTCTGTGTCCTCCTTTCCTTTTCAGCTGTATTCTTCGCACCAACGTGCGAAGGATCTTTGTTCGTTGGATCAGACCTCTTCATAGGCTTTTTCGGCGGGTTTTCAAGCCCGTTGCGACAGCACAAGTGCTTGCATTTATTCTTGTCTTTGCACTTATGGTTGCAAGCCCACTTTCCGTTATCGAGCTGCCTGGCTTCATGATCGTCGTCTTCACTTCTCCTCTCAACTGGCTTCAGGCCACGTTTTCCTTTCGTCGATGCATTCTCATTCGTATTCTTTCGGGTGAGCGCATCAGTGGGGTTGGCGTAATTCTCAATATGGTCAAAGACGACCTCCCCGAGAGCTGCTTGGACTAATTCATCGTCATCAATACCGTCGTCGTCAAATTCGTCGCTACCGCCAGACCGCTTTCGTCCCCCATCATTATTTTCAGTCCGACGTTTAGACATATTTGGCGTCGGGCGTTGAAGTCGATGTAGTGGGGTGATAACCTCAGGAAGTTTAGGAGCAGAAAACATAGATGGAGCAATTTTTGGCTTTATAGTTGCTTCTCGCTGAGTACCAGCTAGAAATGTGTTAATATCTGTCTCATAGTTAAACAGCTTACACTTACCAATCTCATCGCACATTGCATAGCAATTAATGAACTGATCTACGCCGGTCAATAGCGCTGGAAATATTAAGTCTTGTCCTTGATCGAGCTTTTGGCCACTGGTAAGTATTAGTCAGGCCCCGTGTGTTGTTAACGAGCGTGGATACCTAATTCGTGCAAAGTGAACCATTCGGCCATCGGATGTCTCTGCTAGAACGCATACATAGACAGGCTTCCCGTTGAATCTTTGGGGCGGCTTTTCGTTCATGAACCCAACATCTACCTTCACTTGAACATTCACTCCATCGGGAGTCTTTGTAATCTAAACCCATAATTAGTATACAACCAAGACATATTAGGATATGACTTACTGAGCTGGATTGTACATGAACCGACACTCGAAGTTTTGGGAATAGTTTGAGTCGACCCAAAATCTTCATACCAAAGGGCGGATTCCTATTCATGATGGCTTCGATTCTATGAGCCTCGGTGCACTCCAAATCTTCGATAGATCTGATTCCGGCACTTATGAATTTCATAATAGACACGACGCCCACGTCCTCAATTTGCTTCATCTGCATTGGACTATCATCCCATGCTCTGGCACCCAAACTTCGATCTAACATTAGAGCGTGATTAATGCTCACAGCATCTCTTAGAGATATCTGGCAATCAATGATGCAGCGAATTAGTCGACTTGCTTGCTTAAAAATCATTGTAATTTCCATGTTGTATTGCGATCTGTGTTTCTGCATCTCATCATCCCATGTGAGATTAGCGTTACCAAGGACTGACTGTATCATGAGTGATACCTTGTGTGCAGGTGAAGCGAGGTTGACTGGAATCGCAAACCGAATTGCAGATGATCTGTTGAGATTTTTGTAGAAGTTCTTCTCGCCAGCTCGAAACCTGATTTGTTCAAACTCGGATGCTTGCGCGATTGCGGAAAGCTACATAATTTGCGTTAGGCGTTTAGGATTCAAAAGGGTTCAGGGCTTACAATTTCTGAGATTTGAGCCTTCGGCCGAAGATTTATGAAAGTCTTCATCGTCTCAAAGTGCACATAATGGCGTGTCATGGCATCTCCAAAATGGGTGCATCGGAATTGTTCATCGCTGGTGACCAAATCGTTGTCCTGTAAGAGGGTGATGTCTCGCACACATATATCGTCAAGCTGTTCGTCCATACCTTGTCCACTTTTAGCACCTTTAAGCTTGTAGTACGAGGGGTTTTTTTTCAGGCGAACGTGTAGAAAAGTCCCTGCAATCCATTCCCTTGCGGAGGAAAGATCACGAATTGTCCCAAGTCCTATCTCAGCGTTGAGGTGGTCGATGAGGTTGAGGTGAAGCCTACTCTCCAACAATTCCTGTCCAGTTACCATCATCTCATAACGGCGGACTTTCGTATGACGAGTCATAATGACTGCAATGGCACTATCATCGAATTGCGGTCGGCCTGCACGTCCAAGCATCTGCATGATCTCAAGATCCGCATACTCCCGAAGACCGCCATTGCCGAAAGTAACAGTGTTCTTGATTATGACGAAGTGACAAGGTAGATTGATCCCTACGGCTAATGTCGACGTGCAGCAAATGACATTGAGGTCGCCTTCTAAAAATCCTTTCTCAACGCCAAGCCTGTCATTGAGGTCGAGTCCGGCGTGGTGAAAGGCTACACCAGATGCGACACATTCGCGAAGTTCACGGTCCTGAAATTGTGGAGGCTGGGGCGGCGCCTTCCAGTAGCGATCTCGGGAGCTCCTCGATATCCACCAATCTGTAAGCACCTTTGCTGTAGTTTGAGTAGCCTTTCTAGTGCAGCAGAATATCATAATCGGCTTACGTTCCGAGTACTTCGAAATGACTTCTGGGAGCTTGCTGTCGAGAAACTTTTCAAACATCCAGTCGTTCCCGCCATTACTATAGCCACAGACAGTCTTTCTCAACTTGACGGGTCGAAATTCCTCTCCGAAATTTTCTTTACCGGCGGCTTCGTGTGGCTCTGCGGCATTCTTCCCAAGCCAAGTCGCTACGTCATCAAAATTTGGGACTGTTGCTGATAGTGCTACGAATCGTACATCAGTGCCAATGGTCTTCATGCGGCTGACAATGGTCTCTAATGTAGCACCTCGATCCTCATTTAAAATATGGACCTCATCGATGAGAAATAGTCTGACGAGCTTCATGAGCTTCTCGTGATCTCTCCACTTCCTAGTGATGAGGTCCCATTTCTCTGGCGTTGTAATGATGATGTTGGCGGTTTGAACGTTCCGAAGGTCTGAATTATCGCTATCACCAGTGAGCTCGACGCAGCTCAAGCCAAGAGGAGTGAATTTATTTAGCCAGTCTCTCTGACGCTCTGAGCAAAGGGCCTTTGTCGGTGCTTGATATATAATCTTGTACTGATTGGTAGTGTTGGTATTGATTGCCCGACAAATCGCAAGCTCCAGGATAGCGGTTTTACCGCTTCCGGTGGGCGATGCAAGTACAAAGTTGTTATCAGACTTGTACACCTTTTCAAAACATTTAGACTGGACCGCGTTGAAGGTTGGAAACGGGAATATAGTTTGAAGCCGATCGGGTAATTCCATCGTGGAAACCAGCGGTATGCCTTGGATTATTGGGGGAGCATGGTGTAGATCATGTCGTTTTGATGTGAGTCTCAGAGGAACATGTGGGCGAGAAGTTGATGTACCACGGTTCTGTGCTATTCCTGTAGCTCGCGGCCCTTCTGCGTAGATCTGGGGCATAGTTGGACGATCTGGAGTAAAGAGTTGTGGATTATCAGCTTGCCGCTGGCTAGCCTTGAACGCCGGACTGGAAGACAAGCCTGGTCGCGCGTCAGAGCTGAATTCCGGGGACTGGATGGTATTGTATGCAAATTGAGCTAGTATTGATCAGCCTAGATTTAGGGAATGTGAGAATCAGCGCATGTCTCACGCTTATCTGGGGCTCGCTGTTGAAGATAGCTATGTTGACCTGCTCAGCAGTCAGCACCTCCATCTGAATTATCGGCTAACGTATGTTTCGCTCCATACCACCAACGTTGTGCATCTCCGAATATCCCCCATGGAAGGCAGACTGAGGCTGAAACCCCGCACCTGTGGTGTAGGTATTAGATCCTTTGGGTGTGAAGGACAGACGTGCTCTCCCTTGGTCCGCTTGAGTCTTTCGGTCCACGTATGGCTGCTGGAGGAGTTCCTCATCTACCCGGAATCAGCGCTCCTGATCGGCAGGGGCATGGATTGGTAACGTACCAAATGAGTCGAAAGGCGACTCTTCCTCATATAACTCGTCATCACTGACCCTATCATAGACAGGTTCGTTGTGATGGCGAGGAGCGCGATATCGATCCCGAGCGGAAACTGGCTGAGGCAGTGGCCTAAACTGCGGCTGAAGCATGGGGTATTGTGAGTGTGTCCGTGCCGGGCCTCGGTGGTCGAGCTCGTCGAGGAGGTGATAGACGTCGTCCTCCATAACGGTTATCTACACTGCAGATGGCAGAGACGAACAATACGAGTATGAATCAGATGATAAGGCAGGATGAGAGAACAAGAGAAGATGAGACGTGTGAGAGATGACGGGGAGGTTGGGGTTGAGGTTTAACGAAGTGGGAAGGCGCGAGGGTTGACGTCGTCACCTCAATTGGCAGGATCTTGCCCTCACCGAAATTCGATGCCTACTATTACGTCTGCGCTGAAGCAACTTTTGATTCGTCTAAGTGGCATATAAAAGCCTTTGGTTGCCCAATAATCTATGCTGTGCCTGTTTACTAACAAAAGCCATTCCAACGAACTCCCAATCCCCAGATCCGTCTTTCATAACGTGAGCCTATATGAGAGACACCTGGAGCACGCCTAATACACAATACAGGCGCGGATGCACACATAACCCTGAAAAGTCATATCCCCATGCTACTCTTGCTGCGAAAGGACATATCGTCAAAGACTTAACCCCTGTAGAATGCCTTGCATACACCCCCCAAAAAAGGCGACAGTTTCTGGACCTATTACTAGCCAACTCGACCCCCAAAGTGATAAGACTAGTCAGTTCAACACCGCATTGTCCCAGAGTGTCCACCACAAACAGCTTCTTGTCAACCGACTACCGCACTCCGCTGCTCACGCATCTCGCTTATCAGAATCCCTCAGGAAATGATGCCGCTCACTCGTAGGAGTTCCAGGTCTAGACGTACTGAGGCCGCCTGCCCTAGGAGGAGTTATAGCCATAGATCCAGCCCGTTCAGTATCAAAGTACAATGGGTTACCATCGATAGTGGTTTTCTCATAATCGGCGATTCTAAGTGGCGTAGTCCGTGTATGATCTGCCTTACTATATAGATACGTAGCGAAGAGAACGACAGATGTGCCAACCAAGTACTACTCATAGTTAGGGAAAGAGCTGGCCTTGGATATTTAAAGACTCACCGAAGTTGTAATTTTGAAGTCGAAGAAGAAATAGGAGGCAAGACAACTGATAATGATACTGATAGAAGTTGCGAAGTTTTTGGCGATGTTATCGGCGTAGTTGATAACCAAGGCGACAATGACGCCACCAGACGCCTGGAAAATAATGGCAGCCCAAACAACATAATTGTACCCGGCGAAGAAACTTGTTTTGGCAATATTCTCGCCGTCCATCCAAAGCACACCGAGAAAGAGCGACGGAAATAATGACCAGAATGAAAGTTGGCAGTTGCGCACCCAAAGCGACGTATTCGCAGGCGTTGACTCTTTCAAAATCTTCTCAAATGAGACACCTGCAAGGCCTGATAGAGCACACGCTACCAAGACTGCTACCAATCCAACAGAGGCATTCATTTGAGGGTTCTGCTGCATGGCCACGTCGGCCTCTATTCCCTCATATGTTGCGGATCGCTTGGTCAGCGGTGCTGATGCCTCCAATCCAGTTGGTTCCGAGGTGCTCGCATATGGGAATTGGACGATGGATACACCGATTATAAGAATGAGCAGGGAAGCCCATCTCCTTGGTGATAATGTCCGACCTAGCATCAAAACGCTGAAGATGGCGGTCGTAAGGATCTTGAGCTGGTATGTGACCTGAAATGTTGCCGCATCCAGATTGCTTACAGCCACATATTGAAGAGTGTTCTGCAAGGTGTATAATACTGCTGGTATGGCGAGTTTCCAGCTCTCGTTTGTAAACACGGCCGATATTAGGTTCCCGAAGAGGGCGGTCGCGGGGGTATGCGTAGGGAGGTTCCTGAGATAGAGACGCCATGTCAGTATAGTCTTGATGGCCTCTGTACCCGGTTTCACTAACGTTGACATGTCATACAGCGCCATAGTAAGGCTTATTCCCAGCTTTATGACCTCATTCAAGAAGACCGAAGTTGACGTATGATATCTCTGCCCATTCACAAGCGGCATGACTCTCGAATAATGCATAATCTGACCAATCCACAGTCAGCACAGCACCACTCCATATCCTCATTCCCACTCCCGATTTCCCGTTCTAGTCCCATGTTCTCGTTACCGGTGTCGCGGTTGTAGGGTCGTCGTCGCAGGGTCGAGGGAGGGAGGGAGGGAGGGAGGGAGGGGGCAAGAGGGAGCGACGAGGGGGGGCGAGGTCAAT
>MU002418.1:0-16095 GCA_010093585.1 Melanomma pulvis-pyrius CBS 109.77
AGGTATGCTTAGGACCCCATGCCTTCTCCTTCCCTTGCAGCGCCTGCTGGTACATCTTCTCTGCCTCTACTAGCTTCCCCTGGTCTGCGTAGAGAATGCCTAAGTTGTTTACTGTGTCAAGAGTTGAGGTATGCTCAGGACCCCATGCCTTCTCGTAGCCTTGCAGCGCCCACTGGTACATCTCCTCCGCCTCAACTAATTTGCCTTGGTCGGCGTAGATCAAGCCTAGGTTGTACGGAACCCATTCTATTCCCTCAATACCCACATTGCCGAAATGTTTGTGTCTTGCAGCATGTTGAAGGAGCCGCTGCTGTAGGATCCACCACTTGTCTACATCCTTGGCAGGAACTTCAGATGCCACGCAAGTCAGGGCTAACCGTGCTAGGCCATCGTCCCACTCGCCGTTCAACACAGATATCGTCCACGAGTGCACACAGCTATGCACACTATACCCTGCGGACCCAGACGGTTGTCGAAGTGAAGGTTCTGTATGGACCAAACCATACTCGCATAGCAGTCGAACTGCCTCGTTAAAGTTCAACTCGTCCTCCGTAAGCTTCCGTATCCACTCATCGTCAGAAGAGCATGCATGCCGAAGAAGTCCAAACCACACGTCTTGCTTATCAAAATACGCCCATAGCTTGAGCAACTGGGCAGATGCCGCATTCTGTTTTCGAATCCGATCATAGGTGATCTGCCATGTCGTGTACAGTGATCGGTCTTCATATGAGCTCAACTTTGGACTTGTTGTCTGGAGTTTCAACCATGAAGACTCATATAGCTCAAGATACTCCGCGAAGCTCGTGGTCACGTGCTCTAAATATGCCCCCGCCGTGGATAGAGCAAGAGGCAGGCCATCTAACTTCATAACGAGCGATTTTGCATCAGGATCTGTCTTATCAGCCCGGTTAACCCAATTTAATCTCTGATGACATACCATTTGTAATACCCTCCCTTCCAGACATGTTTGACAAGATCTCGAGCCCGTCCTCAAGTCCGGTCAGCTTCTGAACGTGGAGACGTCGACCCTGAGTAACACTAGCTGACCGTGTTGTGATGATGATTGAGCCGTGGTCAGTTCCTGGTAAATATTGACGCACATCCAATGTCGAGCGGTCGGAATTGTTAGAGGTCCTAGGATTGTCGTAATTGTCATAGATCATCAGCCAACGTGAATTTTCCCGGAGATTGAGCCAGGACTTGACTGCGTTGACCAATCGATCGTAATCTCCTTCTATATCCACATTAACAAGCATGCTAGTCGAAGGATGATGCTCCAGGACTTGCTGAGCGATGCCTCGAAAGCTCAGCCGAAGAGAATTTTCATCATTTGCATTCAGCCAGAGTATCGCCGTGTATTTCTCCTTGTGTCGTCTGACGTATTCGACCGCCAGCTGAGTCTTTCCAATTCCCCCAAGCCCGTGAAGGACGACTGCCGATCGGCTACTGTGACCATGAAGAAGCTCATGCATCTTCGACAGCTCCTTCTCTCTGGCCACAAACTGTGCAGCTTCAGGGAATGACGCAAGGTTGAGCCCGACCGCAAATTGTTCAAAATCAACACCTATGCTAGTTAGTTTCATTACTTCAGCCAGCACATCTGTGCAAACACTTTACCCTTGTACAACCGGTGGATCTTTTTCTCTAGTCGCCGGAGTGCACGGTCCCTTCCCTCCCCGTAGTTTAACACCATGGAGACATCAAAGATCCCAATTAGACAGTACACTTCATCCTCTTCAATCGTGGTATTGCGGTGCTCTGCCCAGGACCTTCGCTCTTCGATGCTAAAATTCGACAATGGATCGCCTCGGAGAGCATTCTTCGCGATGCCGGTAATCTCGTGTATCTGTGACTCAAGCAACGATTTGCTCCCAAGTCGCTCACCCTCCAAGCTAAAGAAATCAACTATCTTTGGTGCGACCATCTCTTGAAGTGTATAACCACGGGTGAACCATCTACTCGTTCTGAAAGCCTTTTCCCATGCTCTTTCGCCATCTACTTCGTTGTCGGGTTTGGAGACATCCGAAAGGTAGACGTAGCAGCGCGTAGCGTTCTGGTACCACCGAAACATGGAGTTGATCGCCGCGCCGAGCTCGACCGCGTTCTTCTTATCGATGCAACAGGTGTCTACCCAGAAGTATTGCAGTCCATCAGCTGCGACTTGCTTCGCGCAGAATTCTATCTTCCTCCATCCAGCCTTGCTCACAGTCTTGCTCATATCCGCGTTGACTTCCATGTCCTGAAAGATAACCTCATCTTTTCCCCATGTATGAGAGAGTATTGCGTAGGCAGGGACATCGCCGCTGGTAGGTTCGCGAAGGACGATCTCGCCGTCCGGTTTGCGCTGCAAGAGGCGTATGAGAGCCATTGCTGAGGGTCGGGTGCGGTCTTATGGCAAGCGCGGCTCGTTCAGCTCGTTCGGCATATCGACATGAGGTGGGTGATCATGGAAGCAGATGTCGAAGGCCCGATCGTGAGAAGGTTATGCAGTGATGGTCGTAGGCGCTGCCCACAAGGCTGCATCGTGGCGCAGGTTGGGCCACCATTTGCATCGGCAGTCAGACACAATGTGGAGGGGCAGTCGTTGTCGCATGTTTCGTTGGAAGCCTTGCGTGCTGTCACTTGAAATGTTGCGCCAACGGTATCTATCCAGTTTGCTCATTCTATTTAATGTACCCCATGTGTTCGGATTTAATGTTCGCACATTCGATATTGCTTGGCACGGTGCACTCGCTCGCACTTGCTAGCTGTTTAAGGCTTAGATACTACAATATTACGCCTAATAGTCGTGATACGGGCTTCAAAATGGGACACTCTGAACCCCATAAATTGTCAATCCACGCATAGCAAGATTTAACCTTTCATCTTTTCCGCCAGAATTATGCGTGTGTATTCAAGTGCCGCGAATAGAATTAATGCTTTTCCGGAGACTGACTAGGGAGAGACGCTCACATTATCATCACATAATGCGGACCTGAATCGCTGCAGCTTTGCAATTATGATACACTGATCTATTAAAGGGCTCGTAGCGCACACGCACCATCCGTATAACTAAGATGCCAAGCGCTATTCACACCATTGGCATTAAATTGTATATGCAACCGAGTTTTGCGAACCCAACCAAGCGTTCAACGACTCGGATGCAGCACCGTTTGCACGATATTTTCCTACTACGACACTTCTGCTACAATTTCTTTCACCAAAGACGCGATCTCTGCTGAGGACGTGATCGATTGGTGCGGCTTATGTACCACCGCCGTGGGACATAACATATATAGCGAAATACTGAATTAAGAAATATCCTAGCTGTCGAGCATGTATGGAGTATAAGGAACTATGCAATCAGATGACGCGCAGCTGTGACTGTGATCTCTGCGGTACAGTAACTTCACGTCTTTCACTGGAAATTTCGACTGGAAGTTTTATCTCTCAGTTGCATGTCCGCAACCCTGGACGGGCTTTTGTAATCGGGAATTTCCGAGGTAGGAAACCCCTCGAGTCGGCTACGAGTGTTCGGAGAGTGGACTGTATCGGCTGACTGGCCTGGGACGAGACAAACACGATGGTGCCCACCGTACGCAGGGCGGTAAGGCTGGCGAAGTGGCTGGAATTTGGGGTGTTGTGGATGTCGGTCATGCAGACATCGACAAAGATAGTGAGTGGTAGATTATCCTCTAGTAATTGGAGGAAAAGGAAGAGGCCAGATTTCTAGAAGAGGACGAAGAGGCCACGAAAGTTTGTCTGATCACATGAAGGGCCACTCTTCTCCTCAGTGTACTCAACTGACCCGTGGATAAACTGTTGGTATACCAGTGATCCTAATTGATTTTCTTGTTCAAAAAGTAGTGTTACAGGGGGAGCCTTTCTCAACAAGCAACCTGTACCCGCCTCTTTTCCGTAGTTTCTTCATTTTTATTAGCTTAGCAGAATTTGGTTGTTAAGGTCGAGATAACGCCGACGTATCTCCCCAACCATGGTACCAGGGAGTCAGTGTAGCCACCTGTTAATATATGGTAGTGGCGAACGTAAAATACTGTGGTACAAGACCAAAAAGCGTACATCTCGGTGCGGTGGCTGATGCATCTAAACTTCCCACTCAACTGTTTTGAACCGCGCACAGAATATACGAGTAATTAGAAGAAAAAGACGTCTTGATTGGTGTAAAGTGCTCGGACCGGATTTGCTACCCCTAACTTCATCTCTGTATGCACAGACCATGTACACTTCTTTGGCCTTGTACCACAGTAATCGCGGCATTAGCAAACATCAAACATTGGATAGAGTTTTAAATTAGCAACTCGCACCTCCGGCTGGTCTGGTGTCTAAGTTTATTGTTCTTCCTTAATTCCTTACCCGAAGAGCAATGTACAATAGTTTTAGAAAACACAAATCTCCTAAATTACAGTCTTCCTTTCTTTCTTGCGAATATATTCCAAACCGTCTTAGTATTTGACGTATCTCATCAATATTTTGTCTATGCTAAACGCTGGAACCGAACCGTTACTGATTCACTTTATACTTTGGTAAATACCAGAGTGGTGTACGTCAGCAATTGGCTTGCGATCATTCTACTTAGTGGTAATGCGGCTTCATCAACTTTGAATTTCTTTTCGCTTTCTTAACATCTCTATGCTATATAGAACATCATCAATACTCTATCGTCTCTTTCGAATTATACTCAACCCTTTCTCTACCCATCTCTCAACCACCTCCAAGACAATTCCAAATAACCACGACACTTATTTTATTTGCTCCTCGACTGACGCCAAATTATTATACACCGCTTAATATACATCTTTTACTCGCCTTCGAACCACTACCAAAATGGCTTTCACTAAGGATATCATTAATACTCCGCAATCGGGCCTCACCCCGGAAGCCGAAATAGAGGTATATGAGTGCGACGTCTGCTTGGAAGACTTTTCCCCCTCGGAAGGTGTCATTGCTTGTAGTGAGCATTTCTTCTGCCGAGATTGCGCAATTCAACTGGTTACTAGATCGCTCCTCAATGTAGACGAATTCCCGGTAAAGTGTTGCTTGGGCACGGTATGGTCACCAAGTCTTTTCGAATATCTCTTACCGAAGGAGATTATGACGACTTACATGATTCGCCTTCGCGCCTACAATACCCCACAACCACTTCGTGTATTCTGTGCCAACGCTGAATGCGCACGTTATATCTCACCCCGCTCCTTTGACAACAATAATCTGTATGCTACAGTCGCTTGCTGCTCAATTTGTTCGACAACAACTTGCGTTGGCTGTAAGAAATTATGGAAGGAAGGGCACAACTGCGATCAGGAAGAGGACCCTCGCCTTCAACCATCATGGCTTCCACCGTATACAACCGAGTGCCGAATCAAACGGTGTCCTGGCTGTGGTTCTTGGCTTGAGCACAAGGAGGCCTGCAATCACATGACATGTGACTGCAGACATCAGTTTTGTTTCATCTGTCTGCAGCCCTGGGAGGGTTTCCATGAGGGCGATGGCTGTCCATCTTACGGTGATCCTCCGGTCGGGTACGACGACGAGGGATATGAGAAATCTGCACGTGGCCTCCATCGACTAACAGGTCTCACTCGGGACGAGCACGGGAGAGACGATTGGGATCTAGATGAGGACGAGGACGAGGAATTTGATGAAGATGTGGCGTTCTACGAAGACGTGGACTTTGATGAGAACGCGGAGTTCGACGAGGATGTGGAGTTCGAAGACGAGGAAGGATTATGGGAGATCGACATAACAGATGATGAGTGGGTTGGAGCTACTCAAGATCTCACCGTTGTCAACCCACTTCTTACTCAACCTCCCCAGCCTGTAGCCGGACCCAATCCTAGGCCCCTTCGAAACCACACCTGGCCTCCTTCTGCTCCAAATTTCGAACAGGTAGCTTGCACACACAACTGGCACCTTTTGAGCATGGGCACTCGTTATACATGGTGTCAGATCTGCAAATTCTCTCTGATTTACTACGGCTATCACTGCACTTGCGAACTGTTCGTTTGCAATTTCTGTCACATCGATTTCCAGAACCGGTTAAACTGTTACATTGGCCCAGAGCATGAGTGGATAACCGGACCAATTACTTGGGCTGAGCAAGGCCATCCTCCCTTCAAGGCCTCACGACTGCTGACCTGGCTGGAGGAAGACGATTCGGATTGGGGAGTTGCTGTTCTCATGGAGCAACATGAGGAGGATTTCTACAAGCTCAATCCTTTCCTATCCAACGACTTCGGCATGCTTTTAATGTTCGATGCTGCAGAGATGGAATATGAGCGCCAAAATCCATACGAAGTTGTCGAGTATACCTTCGGACTTGGTCGGTTGAGGATCCACAGGAATTCTTACTGGCCCTTATTAGAGGGCTTCGACATCGGAGAATGGCACAAGTGGCATCGTTAGTTGGAGAAGGGTTTTAATGTTCCATGAATTCTGTCTATTTTTTGTATATAATCCTGCAGCCCGTGGCCCAAAGGCATGATAGGTATTCAGTCGAAGTTTTCTTTAGCAGTTATATTTGTTTTATCACTTGGCAACGCCGATAGATCTTCATTGCATCATCATACCAGCTACATATAGTGGCATGATTTAGATCCAAGCCGATTCTTTATTGTAGAAATAGATCCGTGTTAGTTGTCGCTAGGATTGGGAATAAAAGCAGGATAGTGAAGTACTCGTGTCAATACTAGACTTATTCAATAGATCGTCTATTCTATCACTCTACTGCTTTCTTTCCGCTCCATATCGCGATGGCATTTTCATTATGTTATGTCCGAATTGCGCTTTACAAGATTGAAGACTTGGCGCCAGCCTCGCCCTCCCAGAGCTTCCCAGTCTATTGACTGTAAGCGCCAAGACAGCGTACAGGATCTTTCTTTGCGGCTCTACGTTTTATCTTCTGAAGTTTGTAAGGCTTAGATAATGTGTCGTTACAAGTTTCAACCAAAGGGGCACTCGGGGTACAAGCGGGGCTCTCTCTGGACCGAGGTACAAACTCAACCGACTGACTACAACAACCATCGAATTCTCACACCACAAACTCCCATCAACACAGAAGTCTTCGGTACTCAAATTCTATCCTCCTTTTTTAGCCCAGCTATTTCTATCGTAATATCGGGCTTCTTTACACAGCTTTTTCAGCCAATTAGCGATGAAAATGTCAAGCCGACCACTCACAGCTTCGTCGTCCACGGCGGGCTTCTTCCAAGCCTTACCTTCACTTCCACCTCAATACACTTCTTCCGAGGCTTTACCATCTCGCCTTCCATCTCGACATCATACCAACTTAAGTGCATCCGACGACAAGGTGCTGGCACGAATCATCGAGCTCTACATACCTACAAATTCCAAACACGTAACCAGTCACATTCATCGTATCTCACGGCTCGCGCTCAATCCATCTGTCCTCGTCCATTCCACAGATGCAGAGATCAATCACCCGGTTTTAAGATCTCTCAATACCTTCGGAGAGGAAAATCGGAATGACCCGCTTTGGACAACCACGGGATGGCAAAAGCTCAAAGACATTGGCATCGAGGAAGGTGTTATAGCTGTAGCATATGAGAAAGAACATACAGCATGGAATAGGCGTATCTATGAATTTGCGCTTGGGCATATGTGGATATGTACAGGAACGATGACAGGTAATAATGTCCGGTACAAATTCTAAGACCTGTCTTGGGAACCGTATCTTCTTCCTTATAGTCGGTACATTCTAACGGACTATAGGCTGTCCAATGTCCATGACCGATGGCGCAGCTACTTTGATATCAAAGCACTTGGGCGATGCGGATGGTGACCAGCTAGGAAGAAAGAAGGTCTTCGAGGAAGCGTACAGAAGATTGACTAGTCGAGATCCTAAAATTGCGTGGACGAGTGGACAATGGATGACAGAACGAACCGGTGGAAGTGACGTTAGTGAGACTGAAACGGTAGCCCGGAGGCTCACGGATGAAGAACTCGCAGCAGAGGCAAAAGAAGGAAAAGAATACGACGCAGTTGGCATGCCCCTGGGCCCATGGCGTATCGATGGGTTCAAATGGTTTAGTAGTGCTACTGACTCCGAGATGGCCGTCTTACTCGCTCGAACCTCAAAAGGAGGCCTCAGTGCCTTCTACGCTCCCATGCGTCGGAGAGTAGCAAGCCCTGTCGGAATTCTCGACAACCTCGTAGATGAATCTCCTCCAACCGAGCTTAACGGTATCCGAATCCAACGACTCAAGAACAAGCTGGGCACAAAATCCCTTCCGACTGCAGAGCTTGAACTCAAAGGGGCTCGAGCCTGGCTTATTGGCACAGAAGGTCAAGGTGTGAAAGAAATCGCTGCAATCCTCAACATTACTCGACTCCACACGGCTGCTGGATCTGCAGGGAATTGGGCTCGTGGGTTAGCGGTTAGTCGCGCATACACAAAGGTCCGGAAGGTGCATGGTAGACTGCTACAAGATAACCCCCAACATCTTCGCTGGATGGCTGATGAGACTGTGAAGTACTGGGCAGGTACACACTTCGCATTCTTCGGTGTCGCACTGCAAGGCGCCATGGAGCAGAGTTGGGAGGACATGGTCCTGAATACGAAAGCTAACAAATTAATCCCGAAGGACAGAAACACGGTACAAGTCCTCCTTCGACTTCTCACTCCGGTGATGAAAGCCCAAGTTAGTGTGGCGTCTGTACATGGCCTGCGGCAGTGTATGGAATGCTTGGGAGGTGTCGGGTATTGCGAGAATAACGAAGACGGGGGTCTAATGAACATCGCAAAAGTCTATCGAGATAATTTGGTCAATCCAATCTGGGAAGGGACAGTCAGCGTGATGGCAGAAGACGTTGTGCGGGTGCTGGCCGACAAACGTTTAGGAAACGGCAATGTTTTGGAAAACGTCTTTGTCCCATGGATAAACTTCACCTTGCAGAGCTGCTCCGACGATTTCGAAGACGAGATCTCCATCGTCAAAGGGACACTAGAAGCACTTGTACAATTGGTGCGAGCAGCTAAAAAGGAAGAGCTTTTGTATCGCGGGCGAGAGATACTGGATTATATTGAGACCGCCGTCTGCGGCTGTTTGCTCATGTACGATGCTACTGTCAACTGCGACGAGGTTGCAGTCAGTATTGCCTCACAGTGGTGTAGGTTGAAAGCTCCCCCGAATCAGGAAACGCGAGTTACAGTGCCGTGGCAGCAACAGGTGCTTTTAGACAAGAAGATATTCTTAGGAGACCTGGACTCTCACACTGAGAGGCAAGGGAAGCTGTAATTATTTTAGATATCCGGGAAATGTACTCCTTAAATCTAAATATTGCGAAGAGCAGATCCCTCAATCTCATCCTCAAGTTTGGCCCCTGCTATTAAACTCTGCTGTATCTGCATGAGAGTAACCTGGTTTGGTCTGTTGTATCTAATATGGCTGAATGCAACTGTGGAAATTTTCATTCACAATGTGCTGAACCTTTGATTAAAAATATGAACGAAAAATGATGACAAGTAAACTAGTCTACGGGGGTCGTTATTCAACATTCTGCTTTCGCAACGTTGAATCCCGTTCCTTCGGACTCCTCTTCAGCCTTGGACTGAATTCTGGGGAGCGACCCAATCTCGGACCTTGTCCAGCCTGACCAAAATGTCTCTAATAACTCTATATTGACCTGTTAGATTTCAAGAGCCTTGGGAACTTTGCATGCGTCCTGTAGATCATTGACGGTGCCCCCCGCAATGTCCGACGGATATGCGTGGGGCGCCGCTGGAACTCCACCCGACCCGACGTATATCGGCTTTCAGCCTTACAGAGCCTACCTCCGTCTTTTGGAACCCTAAATAGCTAGGTCTCTCAAGATGAGCTTTTAGAAACTGGATGAGTTGGTGATGTGGCTAGATAGATTGCTTTAGTCTCGTGAAGATGGTATGTAGCGCAGATTCATCTCTTTGTCTGTGCTGCGTCCAGCTGGTCCTTCCCGAAAATCGGTCGGGAAGATTATGTCGTGTAACTGCCGATCACATCCAACTTACGGTCGTTTGGTTCTTGAATTTGATTTGCCTAGCACAGGTACATTTCAGAGCAAAGCACCAGTGCTTTGGCTGTAAGCCTGCATGCATCAACACCTGTACCCGACCCGGCTGCGCAACGCAATATTTGTCCTCCGTTGGCAAGCTTATCCAAGCTTCATACAACTTCTAGTCCGGGATCTTCAGTGACAGCATAATTTGTGGTTGAAGCCACATCTCTATCGCTGGCATTTGGTTGGCGGGTGGACAGCTGAAGCTTGAGCTAGTATCAACCTCCGGATCGGCGAGGAATGCCAAAGCATGATACAAGAGCGACATATAAGACATACCCAGACTCCTCGTTTCCCAAAAACCATTGTCTCGATTCAGTCTCTTTTTAGTAACATTTCAATCAAGCCGCTTCTTGTAGCCTTGTCGACAACGTGTCACTCAACCCTAAAATGGTCTCCCACGAGAACATCGATATAGTGCCCGGCACTGAGATTATGAACGAGGATGGCAAAGCAAAGAAGGCTCTCGTCCCCCACCCTTCATCAGATCCTCAGGACCCACTCAACTGGAGTACAACATGGAAACGTGAGTATTCTTTTCTCGCAACCAACAGAATACTAATATGTAACTTAGTCACCGTGATGGCTAGCCAGTGGCTGTTCACCTGGATCTCCGTGACCGGCGCGCTCTCCATTGCCCCCATGTTTCCTCTGCTTGGAAAAGAATTCCATCTTAACAATACTCAACTATCACTTCTTACTGGTATCACGGTCATCACACTTGGCTTTGCAAACTTCATCATTGTTCCGCTTAGCAATATCTTCGGACGTCGAGCCATCAGCTTAGTGTTCTCAATATTGATCATGCTGACTTGCATCTGGGAGGCATTGGCGACTTCACATCGTAGCCTTCTCGCAGCGAGGGCCATGAACGGTCTCGTGTGTGCAACTAGCGAGTCAATCCCGGTTCAGATGATTGCAGATGTCTTTTTCCTCCATGAGCGCGGTCTATGGACTGGTGAGTATTCTTGTACTATTTTGGTTGCGCTGGCGTTTGTGCTAACGGCCTTGAACAGGTGTCTATTTTACTGGCTACTTTCTCGGCGCCTTTTTAGGTCCAGTCATGAGTGGTTCCATTGCTGCTCACCATGGGTGGCAATCATTCTTCTGGCTCGAGACTGCACTATCCGCTTTCGCGATTTTCATGATCGCATTCACCTTCCCCGAAACGAAATACCATCGCAACAACGGCGGCAAGCGAGCCACGACTCACGACTCGACCCTCCAGTTTAGTGGAGTAAAGAACATCGCTGAAGGCGGAGCAATTGAGAAGCAGGGTTCCGACACAGGTTTAGATTCGGATAACAGTTCACTTGTTCCACCACCAGTCGGCAAAGGCAGACCCTCCAGCCAACAATTCAAGCCATTCCAGAAGGCGGATTCACGCTGGAAAATGTTCATTGTGCGCGATACTTGGACTCCGGTCAAAGTCTTCTTTAATCCTATCGTCCTCTGGGCAGGTCTCATGCTCGCTGGACCTGCTGATCTCGTTCTGTTCTTCAACATGACCGAATCTGTCATTTTCGCGGCGCCACCCTATCTGTTCAACCCTCAGCAGGTCGGCTATACAAACTTTGCGTTTGTCATTGGCGCTTTGATTGGACTCGCAACCGCAGGACCATTTTCTGACTGGATTGCAGCAAGAGCAACAAGGAAGAACAATGGAATTCGCGAAGCGGAAATGCGTCTACCAGCTCTGTGGACTTACATGATTATCACTATATTTTCTGTCATCCTTGGTGGCATAGCTTACCAACGTCAATGGGCATGGGGTCACATCGTCATCTGGGGCTACGGTTTCGCTGGGCTATCCGTCACTTCCGTGCCGACCATTGCAATCTCCTATGCCATTGACTCTTACAAGCCGATATCGGGGGAGATCATGGTTGTCGCGACGGTCTGCAAGAATTTTATTGGCTTCAGTTACTCCTATTGGATTTTTGACCTCGCTCACACAAGTAAGGATGGGTGGATCACTCCGGCAATGGTAATCTTCGCCTGCACCGTTGGCCCTGCTCTTTTCGCTGTCCCATTGTACTATGGACTTGGGAAGAAGATTCGCACCTGGACCCGGCACTCAGATTTGCATCGCATGGAGGAAATTATCTAAGAAACTATCTGGTAGCTGCATTGGCGCTATTCGTTCACAGTGGGGGCTTAGTACGTTCGTTAATCATAGGGGATTTAGGATAAGCGTTGGTATTACTCGGCAGCGTCATCAGACTAAATTTATCGTGTTGCAAATTCTGACAACTATGCTACCAGTTTTTTGCCACATTCTGATCCTCGTTCTTGCACCCATAGTGCAACTAGCTAAACTAAAACGAAGAAGCGAACGCTATTTAACTAGTCACTTTTCCTCTCTAATTATTAAGATGGAAACGCAGTAAATAAATCATACCGCAACAATGCAGATTGCATCCAAAATAAAAATTCAAGAATTTCCAATACGATCCAGTGATTTCAGCAAGTGATCTGAGAAGCAAGTGTAGCATTATGCTTTAAAGGGGCAGCTAATATACAGACTTGAAGGGAGGGGTATCAGAGTTCCCAAAAAGACATAAAGAAACTCATGGTGAGATATTCGCCTGAGAGTCCTCGAGTAGAGTCGCTTAGACGATGAAAGCTCCCAACGCTCCTAGAACCACCGCTACAAGACCTCCATCCCTCACTCCAGTAGCCGCTGCATTTGTAGACTGAGCCAATGGTGCAGTAGTGGATGGTGTTGTCACGGCAGAACCCGAAGACGTAATAGTAGCAGCGGGCGCAGTCGTCGGCTCCGAGACGCCAGATGGACAGTGCCAATGATCGCCATGGGCCTCGCAAACTCCACTAGCAGTAAGTGAGATGGTGTGGCTTTCCTCGTGGTCATGGTCGTGAGACTCAGTTGCAGTGAGAGCTGGGGCGGTTGTGGGCTCCGGAACTCCAGACGGGCAATGCCAGTGGTCGCCATGGGCCTCGCAGACTCCGCTGGCAGTGAGTGAGATAGTATGGCTCTCTTCATGGTCGTGGTCGTGCGACTCGCTGGCCGTCGCTGCTGGCGGGGGAGTGGTGGGCTCCGGAACCCCGGAAGGACAGTGCCAGTGGTCGTCGTGAGCTTCGCAAACAGCGGTGGCGATGGACGTGATTAAAGTTTGAGCGAGGATAGTTGGAAATGCTACGCTTGCGAGGAGGAGGATGGTGGCCTTCATTGTGTAGGATGGAGGACCAGAGATTTCTCTTAGAGATTGGAGATTGCTTAGAGATTGGGTATTGGAGAGATTAAGAGAGAGACGATGTATAATAGTGATAAAAAGAAACATTCAACTCTTAAATGTTTTCAATCTGCTGCATGTAGTCCGCTGGGCGCTCAAAGCCAAGTCCGCGGGACTACTTGGCGCTGGACATCGAGGTGCTCACCTTCCTAGGAAACCTGCTCATCGGGCGGGAAAAGATCTATTGGAAAGAAGAGGCTGCCTATAATGTATTCCTATTGGGCCTGATCACAGAAATGCCGAGGGTGCCATGGAGATGGGTCTGGGAGTGGAACACTTTCCTTGGCATTGGTAATTGAGGTGGAGAAAGGATGCAAAAGAGCACATGAACGAAGAGAAAATGAGAGCTCACTAACTAATCAATCCCTTTCCCTCAAAATGGAGAACAACTTTCCTTTGAGAGACGTTGCAGATCATGTGAAACTTCTGCGGAGGCTAGTAATGTGGACTCTTACGTCTCCAAAGCTGCTCACCTGTCACGTCCGCTCCAATTCAAAACCAACTCTCTACTGTATTTTGGGCTGGTGTAGAGGACTAGCAAGGGTAGGAGAGTCTGGGACGTCGTGAAGAGTCTTCAAGGACTGGTTAGCATGGTAGGATTGGCTCGCTAGGATGGCGGTCTTCCATCGGACTCGACCACAGTTCTATGACTCTCTTCAGTTCATTAATTAGTGTCGTTCCGGGTACCTCTTTTTGTCAGCGTCTAGCAACATGAGTTTCGGCTCTTGGAATGGCGAAGCTTCCAGCCGAGTTATTATTCTTAGAATGAATTCCGTTAGACATCTTCTCGAAGCAGGCTCGTCTGACCCTAGCCTTCATGCATTCTCCAATCTACCTTTCTCTCAATCTATGAACCTTGAGCCGCCAATTTCATATCTTCTAGGGATCTGGAATATCTGATTACCTCAAGGTTGTCTTGCATGCCTCTGATTCTCTCGATATATTGCGCATACTCCCCTTCCCTTCTTTCCAAATCGTAACACTCAGTAATTCGTTCATTCCCCTCATACAAGTAATCCGGAGTCTGGACATAGTCCTTCTTAACGCTCGCTTTTCGAACTGCACATTCAAATCATGGGATGGAACACGTCCTAGTTGTGAGAAAAGGAAGAGTTCTTCCATAATTTCCCTCGCCTTAAAATTTTGGTTAAAGAAGTCAACGTGCATGAACCTAGGGAAACTTCCATCTAGTATAAAATCGAGACCAAAACAGTTGATAAAAAGTTCTCACACTTTCTGTCTCCAACATTGGAATACATAGGTATACATATGAGATATGAGCCCCTGCCATATACCGTCATAACGCCTCGCGACGAGTACTTCACTAAATTTAGAGCACACAAGAATCCAATTTCGCAGAACTATTGACCACATTGACATTCGTCCGGCGACGAATGAGCTAAGATCTCGAAAATTACGGGCGAAGCATGTTACACCATTCGAGGAAGCGTGAGATATTGGGACGGAAACTTATGTTGGAATATGATCACCACACTTCGGATCTTGCAGAAAGCTAGATGCCGATACTTAGATGTGTCGGTTGTGTAAAAGAAGGCCCGCACGACCAACATTGGGATGGGAAAGGTGTTGTTCGTTGTGTGCGATAATCAAGCTGACGCTCCAGTAAGCATCTACACAGTATACATAACGTTAGAGATTGGTTGATCCTGCTTGTCCCCATATAGAGTAATTCGATAAAATGTGCAGGGATGCACAGCCACCCCCTTGGCACCGCGTCAACTCCAGGCCACAGTCCTGCCAGGCTGAATAACATCCAACGCCCACACGATAAAACAAGTACGCTCCTGTATTTGTGCTTTTTCTTTCGCATTCCTCCCGAACAATACCACGTTTCGTAATGAAGGACAATCTGGACCCTTTAGTCAGGCAGGCGAAAATCGACCATGCTGGAATCATCTCCAAAGGATCCCTTCAAGTGAGGAGCACTCTCGTGTCTATACATTTCATGCTAATGAATCTACCAGTACTCTGTTTTCTTTCTCTTCGGTATTACCATAATATCGGTCATATGCCGTTTCCGTGTTCGAGGCACCAACCGCAAACAACTAGCCATGGCCGATTACTTGGCCATCCTTGCCGTAGTCTCCGCGATTATTAGTACTGCGATACTGTTCTATAATTTGCCCAAGATGTATCTTTTGGAAGCAGCCAACCGACGCCATGTATTGTTGACCGATTCCGAAATAGGGCCTCTTTTAGGATTGGTGAACTGGACGCAGACGCTTATTCCAATGTTATGGATTGCGATATTTTCAATCAAGTTTTCTTTTCTCTTCTCTTTCCATGGCTTAATCTCGAATCCTTCCATTCAAGTCAGGTCCTATTTCTGGGGTGTTGCCGGGTTCACAATTATCTGCTGGATATTTCAGAGTCTTTATATGGCTGTCGCGTGTCCGCACGTCGACGGAGAAGCTAGTAAGTATTGGAACTGGAACATATGAGTATTATTTGTCTAACGTACTCGGCAAGGGAGCTGCGCATGCAAGTGAGCTGCGCACCCTACCAACTTTCTGCACCTTTGCAACGCAGTAGCTCAACAACCAACCAACTAAAATAGATAAAATTGATAACCTAGATTAATAAGCATCTACTGCATCTTTTTTGCACGTACGCGAGTTGTGCCCAGGCTCTCTGCAGCGCGTGCAGCGCGCAACAGCCTGCCGGCTCACACCTGATTGCGCTGCATTTTGACGCCTTTCCTGCTCTACCTGCTGCTCAGCCTCCTGCTGCGCAACTATAGTCTCTCCTGCCTCCTGCGTTAATATCCCTT
>MU002419.1:0-16097 GCA_010093585.1 Melanomma pulvis-pyrius CBS 109.77
AAAAAAAAAAAAAAACCTGTCGGCGGCACTAGATCCGAGAACAAAACATAGATATAATTAAACAAACTCCCGGAATTGCATTCGGAGAGTAGTCCGCCGTACATTCCCATTCCTCACACAGCAAAGCACAGTTTATACAAGTACGATATGCATCACAAAATGAGAACCAGAAGACAAGCGAAGCCATCGGTCGTCATACGAAATGCATTCATAAAGCTCGTCTCAAGCATCTAATGCAAAGCCGCCACTACAATTCCCAACCCCAACCACTCCCCATCACCGCGTCCATCACCACCGCATCCATCCACCCCCTCACACCTTCATAAACCTCGTGAATAGCCATCATTGATTCTCATGGATTACAAAAAAGGGGGGGCGGAGGGAGGAAATTCCTCTCTTTCTTCTCTTTACAAGGGCCAGATAGTTAGAGGAGAGAGAGAGAGAGGAACTGGCCCCCAAGAAATATGTATAGTTCGAGAAATGGAATGAGAGGGGAAGGGGAAAAAAAGGAACCCATGTACGCCCCGAAATATGAGGAGGAAATTTTTTGTGCAAAACAAGGGCTGGACTGCCATATGAGGGGGTATTATGCACCTCCACCGCCGCCACTTTCGTATTCACTTCACTGTTTTTCATTCCCCCTTGTCTCGACCGACGCTTCTTTATATACCAAGAGGGTGTTGTAGATCGACGCTGCACAGCTTCTCCGGAAAATCCAAGCTTAAAAGGTCTCTGAGTCGCTACTCCGATAGCTTTCCAAGCTCTCCGTATCTGCTTTATCTGCTCAAAGTGCTCAGTCAGCATTTGTACTTGTACTTGCATCATGTCTGAAACACCGGGGAACGATTTGCAACACAACCAACAATGGGTCATATCCTTACCTGGCCGGCAAAAGACATAGAGCTCCAAGGGGATGTCGAGAAATGGACCCGGATAGACTAGTTGTTTTACGTACCAGCGACCGGCTTCCTCCGTATGACAGTACCCGAGTGATCGAGCTGTCCCTGCCCACTCAATCCTCGCTGTCCACTAGGGCTCCTGCTACCCATTGGTCGCGGTCCAGTGATCTTGCGCTGCGGGCTCACCATAGCCGCGGCAGGGTTAAGATTCTGGTTGGGCCGAGGCGAAGGAGTGGGAGAGTACTAAATGGTTGAATTTTAGCAATGATCAAAAGATGCCGTTCAATGGCGTGATTGCCAACGTACGTGATGTCCCGTATCTGTCTCGAGGCTATATCGAACCTCCTGGATAGGCGCCAATGGCGTCAAACCCCCCTGAGTAGCAAAATCGGTGGGAGAGCTGTACATCTGCCTCGTTTGACCATGACCCGCAAGCGGCTGCGGCGGAATCAGGGGCCCGTCATCTCGGATCTTTGGAGGCCGGGGTGGCGCTGCTTGCTGCTCAGATGCCGAATGCTGGCTGTATCCACCATCCGACGAGATTGGGGAGAGATTTCCCGGGCCTTGGCTGGCACCGCCGCCAGAAAGGCGGTTGCGCGCAAGCGAGGGATTGCTACCCCACTGATCGTAGTCGGGTGATCCTAGCGATCCAATTGGCTCGAAGATGTGAGCTTGATGCTCAAGATGGTTTTGATGGCGACCGGTCGGACCTGGGCGCGGTTGGGGGTGTTGCAGATTCAAAGAATTGCGATGAGCTTGGTACTTGGGGTCATCAAGAACATAATTCGCATCAAGCTCCTCGTCAGGAATAAGAGGCGAAGCGGAGCGAATCGATCGCTCAGACCGGATTGATCGTCGTTCATCCGCCACAAGGGACGTATTCGAGCGAAGCCTATCATCCTGTTGAAGCTCATATTGTCCATCACCGTAGTAGGCAACATTGACCTGCGAGCCCGACCTAGACGCAGTAGAGTATGGATGCTTCTCACCGGAGCCGCTATTGCGAGGGAGGCTCTCAGGATTAGTCGACGCCGTGGTTTTCGACCAACGAGAGATCTTAGGAATGCCAAAGATGGACGAGGAATTTGACTTGTGCTTGCGTTTGGGAGTGTTTTCCTGGCTTTGCGGCTCCCGGAACGCTCTCGAGGCTTGAGGTGGAGTCACCTGTGGCATGCTGTTGTTTCGGCGGACTTCCTGCGTGGGGGTCGTCATTCGCTCCGTGTTCTCGTACTGTCCATCCTGCTCGGCATACTCCTCGTCATCCTCTTCGACTGTGCTGATGCGATGTGCCTGATGGACATCGAGGCCAGAATGAAGATCCTGGATCCGACGAGAAGATGGATTTGACAGATAGCCGGATTGATTCGGTGAAGATGCAGTATTGGCACGGCCTTCTGGTTCATACCCGGCATCTCCACTGGCCCTGAGATTCTCGTACGAGGTGAGGCTGTTGGAACGATTGGTCTGCTGTTGCTCTAGAGACAGCTGATGTACTTGCTTGAGACCTTCAACCTCGCCAAGTAACTGCATCAGCATCGCTTCGATTTTCTTGATGTCACCGTCACCCTTCATGCTTAACCCCTTCAGTGCGCGCTTGAATACATTCTTCTTCTTTTGTTCCAGGTCCATATCTTCCGAGGACGAACGAGGGAATCGTGGTGAGCCGAGAGGCTGAGGACGCGGACCGCCTAGGATTCGCTGTTCGGTGAGATCGGCCCTCTTATCCGCGTTGTTCATAATCATCGAGTCCTGAGTACGAATGAACTGCTTCATCTCCTCAAATTGATTACGCATCTCTGCTGCGCTGCGCACCAAGGTGACCAGGATTTCGGTATCGCGAGCGTTGCGCTGAGCATCTCGAACTGTCAAGTGATCCATGAGAGCCACAACGTCCTTGGACTGAATGCGATCGATGCCTTTGCCGGTAGCCGAGTCGTAAAGAGGCGAAGCCATGCCATGAGAGTTACCACTGAAGTGACGACTGTGCTTGCCGTTGAGAGCAAAGATGTCCGCGCCACCTTCGCCCGCCTCATCGTACTCGCCAAGACCATCATCGTCAAGAAGTTTCGAGCGGTTGCGGAACTCAGGCGTGATGCCTCCATGTGGGTTAGCAGACTGATAACCTTCATCCTTCCACATAGTCGGACTCCTCGACGGTGTACGATTCTCGTGCGCAAAATTGGGCTGCTGCTCGTATTGGTGCTCACCTGCATAGTCTTGGTCATAGTCAACTTCTTGGTGATCATGATATTGTCCATCGTGAGCAGCCGAGTCCTCATTGCGCAAACGGGCAGCAGCAGCAGCCGCAATAGCAGCCGCTCCAGCCCCAGCTCCGACGCCAATGGCCGCAGCCTTGCCATAGGAATGGGTTGGAGTGCGCTCCCGCTCTTCCTGTCGACTGAGCAACTCTTCGGTCCGGTCGTATTCGCTTCCTCCACGTGGTCCCTGGATAAAGGATGGATTGGTCATAACGTCCGAGTCGTCATCCACACCATATCCAATGGCAGGCATCATGTGGTCGTCTGTGGGGAATGCACTGGCATGCATCTGAGGCGCCTCATCTATAGAGCGTGAGAGGCTTTGTCGTGGCGAGTTTGTTGCTTGCGAATGTTCTTTAAGGGTTTGGGCCTGGTTACGGATTGCACCCCATCGCTCCTGACTAGGGTGCTCGTGCAGCTCGGCTTCACGCGACTCGTATTGTTGCTCATGTTGTTCATTGACAGGGCTGACTTGAGAGAAGCGACTCTTGTTCAGCGGAGAGGAGCGAACGCTGATATTAGACGGCTCGTGTAGAGAGGCAACTGCAGACTCAACCGCCAGAGGCGTGTGGACAAAATTGGGGTTTGAGCCGACCTTCCGAATATCCTGGCCAAGGGAGGTTTTGTCCTCGCGATCAAGATACGACAACTCGGCACTGTCGTCGGTGTAGTTGGTCATTCGTCTGTAGTCTACCGGAGACCCCTGTTCGCTGTCTAGCTCCCTACGATAAATTTCATTTTGCTCATGATTCTTTTGGAAGAAATCGTCAATGTCCCTGGGAGACTCCGGTTCACCCAAAATCTCTCGTCCATCTTCCAGTGTCACACCTTGTGGTCGTCGCCGAGTGTGAGCAGCCTTGGTGCTGGGTGTCGATTCGAAGGACTGAATGGAGAGGTTAGAGGGCTGCCGTTGGGCTTTTCGTCCCGTCGAGGAAGCCGAAGCAGCGCTATGGACAGAGCGCAGTTGACGTGGCGATCCAGTCGCGGTGATTTCCTCTCGGTAACTCGCTTCGCTCTGAACCGGACTGAGACCTCGCGTAGGGGTCTGTTCTGCGATCTCAAACTGAGATGCCTGAGGCTCAGAGCTCTCAAGCGCACGAACTTTGGCAGCCGCGGCAGATTCTAGGCCTGCTGACGATACCTCTTTAGTCCGTGAGGTATAGCTTCGCTCGCTCTTTGGTGTTGCCAAGCCAATTTCGCCTATGGATTTGTTGCTGTGGGCGGTCCCCAGACGCTGCTGGAGAGCAACAGGCGTTCGCGTGGGGGTACGAGACGGGGAGACAATGCCGCGAGGTACTTGTCGGATCGGGGTCTCGGCGCCAGTACCTGTACCTCTGGAAGATCTTGAGCTTGGCCGATCGCGGGTCTCGGTCTCAGCCGAAAGAATCGAGTCGCGGGTCATTTCTGACCCTTGAAGCTCGCTTTGGAGGATGGGGAGGGGAGGAACAGCCATGTGCTTGGAACGGTAGTGGTCGTCCTCTACACTCTCAGAGATGCTTGCGGTCCGACTTCGGCTGCCGCGGCTGTGCTTCTTCCTCCTCTCCTTGCGTTCATCCTTGGACTCCCGAGAGTCGTGATGCCTCAGTGCGGCTGCGGTGAGGCCAGCACCAGCAAGGCCAGCCACCACTGCGTCTCGTGTGGAGTGTCGGTCTTTGTCCCTGCTCTTCTCGCTCTTCTTGCGGTGGACCTTTTCTTCATCGCGCGTCATGGATTCAGCATAGCTGCGGTCTGACACGGACCCTCGGCTTGATCGACGCTCCTTACGGCTTGAGTTCCCGGAAAGAATAGTTCCAGGATCATCCCCGGATCGGTTCAGAACTACCTTTGGCTTGTTGCCATGAATGTGGGGAGCGCTGGAGGACTTGGACACTCGCCGCCGGGACTGATCGCGAGAAGCCGTGGAGTCGATTGTCTCATATGTGCTGTCGTGGGACATGCGCTCGAATTTGTTTCGGTTCTGGTTTGACCGTTGTTCCTCCTTCAAGGCATCCAGTTCTGGGAGAATCAGTCGTCTGATGGCATCTTCAACCGTCGCAAGCAACTTTGGATTGTTGATGGAGGACGTGCCCGAAACACCCGAGACGATGGAGCGGCTTTCGCCCGATCGGCGATGCGCATTAGAGGACAAGAGACTGGACTCGGTGCCACTGATGGCACTCAATTCCTCATCGCGGGAACCCTTGCTCGTTCTTCGATGCGATTTGCGGCTCGCGGTGGGATCTTCTCTGCCGACTTTGGTTTCCTTGGCTTTGGAACTGCTGGCTTCGATGGGCTTCTGCCCCAGCTTCTCCATGACGCGCTGCGTTATCCGCTCCTTGCTTAAGCTTCTGCTGCGTTGGCGCGTGGGGGCCTTCAATGTGTCTTTTGTGACGGTCTCGACGACAGCGTCTCTCTCCAAGCTGCGGCTTCGGCGACGCCTGGGGGCCTTGATCACAGGGGCCTCCTCGAGCATGCTGTCGGGAGGCATGGAAGATATGTCCGACATTGGAGGTATGTATCGCCCGGCGTCGCTGGACAGATCGCTGCCGGTCTGCAGGACTTCAATGTCCACTGGCGGGAGGGACGAGACGTTGGATTCCTCCGAGTAGGAAGCGTCAGCGGTATGGACTAGCTCGTCGCGGGGCTTGCTGCCGAGGGAGATGCGGCGGGTGTAGGACGGCTTGCGGGTGTTGCGACTGGTCTGGGTGATTTGCAGGTGGTCGTTGGCGTGGGATTTGCTTTTGCGAGAAGACGGAGTGACGCGGACTCGAACACTGGGGCGCGAGTGGGCCTTGCCCTCGGTCTTGCCGCCTTCAAAGTACTCTATCAAGAGGGAGGTCTGCGAGGGGTACTTTTTGTGGATGGCGCCCTGCTTCTTGACCGTGTTGATGGTGACGGGGGTGCCGTCCTCGGGGATGGAATAGGACGTCTTGTCGGTGCGGGTGGAGAGGTCGGTGGCGATGTCGTCGCGCAGGCCGTGGTCGGGGTCGGAGGAGCTCAGAGTGGAGGGTTCAGTAGGTGCCGGAAGAGGTGGTCGTCGAGTGTCCAAGCCCATTGTGGCTCCTGGCAGTCTCTACGCGGGTGTCTGGCTGACGCGCGACATGGAGAGAGCGGCGATGTCGGAAACGGTCGACTATTAGATAAGGATAGCGAGAGGGTCGGGCGCAGGGCGCAGGGCACGATGGCGTGGCTGTCTTGGATGTGCGCGACGCAAAAAGAGCCCAGTGAGCCCGTGCCGACGCCGAGGGCGCGCACTCGGATGGGGAGTGGGAATGGAGAAAGCGAGGGCCGGCTAACGCATAGTCGAGTGGTACGGGTGAGGCCTGCTTTCGGCGAGCTGGAGTGTGTGCGGGCGAGAGCTGGCGGGCGAGAGCTGGCGGGCGAGAGCTGACGGGCGAGGTGTTGCGGGCGGCAGCGATGCACCACCACAGCGACGACGACGGCCTTTGCAGCTCAGCAGCGCTCACCAGGCGATGCAGAGTGCAGAGGGCAGAGGGCAGAAGGGCAGAACGACAGAGCTGGGGGAGAGGGCAAGAACAGGGTGGAGAGGCGGGAGGTTGCCGGGGATGGGGTGTTGTGGGCAGCGCATCCCGGTCCCCAGCGAGCGCTAGCACAGTGCGCCGCCCACCAGCCATCGAGACATTCACGCCCTCGCCCAGCAACCCAGCAGCCCAGCAACAACCGCACAAGTCGCTTGACGCCGTGCCTCTCGAGCCCCCATATGTAGACGCTGGCTCATGCTGCAAGTCGTCGTCGCCGTCGTCGTCGTCGCTGCCGCCGCGCAGCAGTACCACACCCAGCCATGCACATTCTCCCTTGGAACCTACTACCAAGGTACCACAATACCTACCTGCTCCCGCCCACTCCCCTCGTGGCCGCTGCATATAATATGTACATTCCAGAGCTAGACGCTCCTTGTGCAGAGCCAGACCCGACGACGTGCAGACCGAGACCCGACCTGCATTTCGTGCCTTTCCATCACTCGTGTGGCTGGGAGAGGCACACATGGTCGCTTGCGCCTCACGAGCAAAAAGAAAAGGTTGTATTCCGTATTCCCTCCCTCTCTCCCTCTCTCTCCCTCTCCCCCTCTCCCTCTCTCTCTCTCTCACAGTTGAGCCCTCCACACTCCCATCGCACATCCCCTCCTCCCTCCTCCCTCCCATCCCTCCCACACCGCCCATCCTCGACTCCTCTCTCCTCGCTCTCTAGCCTCCGCCCGCCCCTCCGCTACGCCCCAGTCGCTCCGGAAACCACGCACAGTGCCGCGTCCGCCTGCGCGCCAGACGCACGGGGCACCCGCAGCCGGCCCTCGCACGCCGCGCCCTCATTCGCCGCCGCAAAACTCAGCACTGCCAGCGCATCGCCCACTCAAACCCACCTGCCTGAATCTTTGCCCGCCCTGCAGCCTTACTGCGTCGGCCCTGTGTCGAATCGCCTGACGCTGCAGATACATTTGCCCATCCAAGCCGATTGTACATAGACCACCCTCACGGGCCGGCAGCAGCATTGTCGCAATGGGGCGAGCTGACTGGCCGGGGAGGGCAACACAGAGTCCCGATTCCAGAGGCTGCAAGCTTGAATTCGACCTTTTTCTTCACCGGTCTGCGTGCAACGTGTCGTCGGTGTCGGTGGCAAACTCGGTTCGGAATCTAATTCGTCTCCAACATGACCTCTCCGACCGCACCCACACCACACACAGAGTCAACGTTAAGCGAATGCATTACACGAGATACAAGTACGATGCCATGTGATATCACCTCCCCGTCCAACTTGACTTTTCCCCCAAACGCCAGCGCAGAAACCATGCCATAGACATCTCAGTTCTGTCCTCGCCTGGGCTTGAACGGCCGATTCCCTTGTTGCGGCTGGCTGCCATAGGCCCTCCGACCCTCGACCTTCTTGTCCCGACTCAGACTCGCCCCAAGAGAGATGTCAATCCTTGGGGGTGCCGAAAACCCGAAGCTTTTGGCAACCTTGACCAAATCCAGCTTGTGAACGTCGAAAACAGACCGAAGACTGTGTGAGGCATAGGCTTGCAGGTACGATCTGTAGCCATCCTTTGCAGACTGTGCACAGGTCAGTATGGGCGGAAAGAGCAAGGACAGCATCCTTCGTACCTTGTTCAGATAGTAGTTCTGCCCAATAAGCCCCTCGAGCTGGCTCTGGATGTTGAGAATCTTGTTCGCTGGCAATTCAAACTCCACAAGTGGGACGCGTGCCTCCTTCAACAGCTTCAGGAACCCAATTTCCGAGGGCAGGAGGAACATGAGCGACCTTCCCTTCCCATCAGAGCCTCGCGCTGTCCGTCCAACTCGATGAATGTAGTCACGCGGATCATCCGGGGGATCAAACTTTGACCGTTAGCATTCTGTCCAGTGTTTTTGGAGAATCATTCTCCTACCTGTATAACCCAATCCACCTCGGGAATGTCGAGACCTCTGGCCGCTACATCTGTGCATATGAGCGTCCCAGCTGTCGCATTGCAGAATTCGAAGAAGCGGTTGGTGCGTGCTTGCTGTTTCATTTTGCCGTGGAGTTCGAGAACGGGAAGGTCGATATAGTTGAGTACTGTCATGATCAGCATATGCTTGGGTTCATGTCCTGGGAAAACGTACACTCGGCGTAAAACTTGACGCTATTACACGACGAAAAGAATACAATAATCTTCTTCTTCTGGTGCTTCTTGAGGAAGGAGAAGAGCAGCCTGAACCGGACTTCCGAGTCGCACATGACATAGCCCTGTTCAAGCCCCTCCACCGTGCTATGCTCCTTGGTATGGTCGACATTGATGTACAGTGGCCCAGGTCGGAGGGATATGCGCGCAAGGTCCTCGACCTTGGTAGTCTGCGTGGCTGAGAATAGCATCGTCTGGCGTTCGTTGTTGGGCAGAATCTTGATGATAGATCTCATTTCGTCTTCGAATCCCACTTCCAATATCCGGTCCGCCTCGTCAATGATCAGCGATTTGAGGTTCTTGAAAACAAACCCTTGTGTGTTGTGGAGATGATCGAGGAGACGTCCGGGTGTTGCTATAAGCAAGTTGACGCCCTTTGCCAGCTTCTCTGCCTCTGCTCTCCTATTCGCTCCTCCGATTACAATTCCAAATGTCTAGACTTAATTAGTCATGTGGGTTGAGACATGTTATCAAACAGCCGGGAACTAACCTGCGAGTGTTTCTCGAGGAGTTCGCGCGCCACGCCAAAAATCTGTAGAGCAAGCTCTCGAGTAGGAGAAACGACGATGACACCTAGCAGAACTACGTTAGTGCCTGTGTAGTCTCTCCAAATCATCTCCACGCACCTGTGCCATTGCGCGGCTTGAAGCGCATGGCCGACAACATCTCGATCGCAGGAATCAAGAATGCCAGCGTTTTTCCAGACCCAGTTTTCGCCGCACCCAGAACATCCTTTCCAGCCATCAATGGCGGTATGGCCCGGCGCTGAATCTCCGTCATCGTCTCGAATCCCATTTCCTTGATGGCCTCGTTCGTGCGGTCGCTGAGGTTCAATTCCGAGAATTTCTCTGGATCAGCCACAGTCGGTATGGAGGTGCCCGAGGTCAGGTCTGTCGGACGCTGGACATCATTGCTCTCGCCGTCTTGCTCGTCCTCGGACATGTCTGCGGTGTCAACCTTGCTTGCCTTCGCCTTGCGAGCAATCTTTTTGAGCTCCTTGTTGAGCTCCTCCTCATTTTCTTCCTCGTCCTCGTCCTCGCTGGGGGGAAGGGGGATATCCGCAATCTCCTCGGGCTCTGGAGTAGGCGTGTGCACCTTCTTCGACTTCTTGCGGGGCTTCACGGGCTCGGCCGCGCCATTGCTAGGTGGTTGCGCGACGACAGCCTCCTCGCTATTCTTGCCCTTGTGCTTTCTCTTGCGCTTCTTGGTCTCGATTTCGTGAGTAGCCATCGTGTGTTGCGTGTGTGTGTCGTTGTACGTGCGATTTCGTGAAGTTTCGCCGAGTTGTCGAACGGCAGGAAAAAAGTTTTGGAGTCGGGCGGTGGGGAGCTATTCGCCGACCGCGCTACCCCGAAAAGGACTGGCTCAGTTTGAGTAGTTCGCACACTCACGTGACATTTGTCTTTGCCGTCCCGTCTTCATCAACCCTCGTTACATCGAAAGTTCCTTCACTCCCTTCATCGAGTGAAAGTATCTACTTGCGATAACCACAGGGAGCACTTCAGATCATTATTTAAATCTAACCATTGGCATTAAGTACCTTCGCATCTGCAAGGAGGCAGTATTAACAGTATCGGGAACCCTTCAACGCTCCTAGTAGACAACAACATGCTATATATAGACTTTAGACCTTCATCAGTGGTCTATAGCAACCTCTAGCTTCGACTAATGCGGTCTACCTTATCCTCAACAAGGCGTTGTAATATGGCAAGAGCCAAGCATATGAGCCACGAGAGCGAGGCCTCAAGTCGCAAACAATCGAATCAGCCTCGACAGGTCTCGATTCGACGCTGCTGAATCAGGAAAAGTCGACGAAGCCGACAATATCCACTCGCTTAACCTCGATGCTCGGGCCTCTTTGATTGGACGATATTCCACCATCATGGTCTTGGCATCAGCTGCCGTCTTCAGCTGAGCAGCCTTACTTCGTATGCATAGCCTGAATTTGACGTTGGGAAATCAAACGGAACTCTACTTGTACCCCGCCAGATCTCGAGCAACCTGTATTTGCAAGACATTGCCAGGTTCTCGACCATGTCTGGCCTCGAGATCTCCGCCGGCATTGCTGGCCTGATTGCCTTCACATCGCGCATCATTGAGTTCCTCAGTGGCATGACCTCGTCTATCCCCAAGTCCACGCAACTTCTCACCTCCCTCCGCAACCTGCGCCACGTCCTTGAGCGTGTATCTTCCGAGTTCTCAAAGACCATTAGCTCTTTTCCGCGCAGCGAGCTCAACATCGCCAGTGGCCTCTTGCGAAGTTGCATTCAGGACATCCAATACACGTGTACCGAGTACGATGCCTTGTTGCGCAAGATCCGAGGGAAGATGGGTGGGTTTAGACAGGTGAAGTGGAAGACGAGCGAAAGCGAGAGAGGGGAATTAGATCGCAGGTTGGAGGCTGGGAAGAGCACGCTTCACTTGCTACTATCTCAAATTAGGTATTACCTCAAACTTTGCACATCCCCACTCAGTCTTGCATTACTTGCCAGAGTACACATGTTTACAATGTCCCAGCGAAGAACGCCAGCGTCACGCGTCAACGCTGACACTTGACTCGATTCCCACGTCCCCAGCCATTACACCAAAGAGAGCACTTAGACGACATGAGACTCGTTCGAATCCATCCACAGCCGCTCGACCAAGGAGAGAATTTAAACGAAATGAGGCTCTCTCAACTCAACTCCATCCCCAAGCCCCGCCTCCACCATACACTCCTCCACGAGCCCGAGTACAACCTTCATCCTCGGGCGATGATGTATTGAAGAGTGCTGCCGTCAGCGGAACAGCCGGTGTCATAGTAGGGGGGGCAGCGGCAACTGCGCTTGCTATTGCGTCCGGCCCGGTGGGCTGGGCTGTCTTGGGATATGGTGCTATAGCAGGTGGTCTACTCGGAACCCTGGGCGGCATCCAAAAGGCAAATCAAAGTTGAATTGCGTGGTGTATTGTTTCTTAGTCATTTAATACATGTCTGAATGCAGCCTCTGCTCTTAGGCTTTTAGTCTTTGCTGCACGTCTTGCTTCTCAGTGGTACATGGGAAGTGTTTCCTCCTTTCGATTTGGAGCTTTCTCATAGCATTCGAACCAACAAGACTCTTTGTAGTCAAGGATTCCTTGGTAATATAGGTTTTTATGGACTTGTAATACGATTCGGAGTTTACTTGCAGTGGGTCTCTTCACTATTGGCCAACAACTTTCTGTCAAAATCCCGGCAGGAGATCCAAAAAGTCTACTTGGTCTTCTCTATGGCTATCTGCCTGGCAACACTTATTGCAAACTCAACCAAATCATGCATCTTCAGCATCGAGATTGAAGTCCTGTATTGGATGTACTGGGGCAGTTTCATCTGCGTCTTTGGATCTGCACCGTGTTCTATTCGACTTAGTATGGTCAGCAAATAGATAAAGCTGGACTGGACGACTGCGATTCTCTTTGCGACTCATTGGATAATGACATATCATGGGATCTGGTTCATTTTACATGCTTACGATCAAGTATTCTCCCGGATGCCGTGTGGCACATATCACTTTTTCCTTGTCCCAGTACTAGATCCTAGTGAAGGGTACTGGATGCTAAGGGACTGGTTGATTATGCTAGCTGCCCCATTGTTCCTATCGTCGTTAATCGCTTTCCCTTTAGTTGTTATGCTTCTCATTCCTGAAGGTCAAGCACTCTGTGCAGAGTTCTACCACGTTTTGAATTTTGTTCTGCAGAGAGGCAGCTTCGGACTATGAGCAAGTAGAGTCCATGGATTGCGCCACATTGGGGGAGGGGCTTTCCCTATGTCAGCGGATCTATACGACAATTAAGAGAATGCACAGCAGATTTCGAGCAACTTGCTCGTTGCCAGCGCAACGTCGAGGTGGTATACGCTTGGTCACTCCGGTGGACGCAGAGAATAGAAGGTAAGCTGCGTCTGACAATCTAGAATGGCGCTAGTGGTCACCAGCTAATTTATACTAGATTTCTGCGCTTTCGATGGGCTGCCATCGGACTTTTAGCATGCATTTTGTCCATCATTGCTATTGAATTGGTACTCAAATGGAACAAGGTTTTAGGAGTATACTCGGTGGAATCAACGGGCCAATATGTCCCACTGATCATTAGGATTGCCAGTCTCATCTCAGTATGCTGGAGCTTGGTACAGCAAGAAGGCGTAAGCTGTCTTCTTCATATCATTGTGCAAGGTCTCCATCCGCTAACACCTCTCAGGAGCGAAGGCGTCATCTCAGACGTCGTCAAGCTGCAGGCGAAGCTAGCGAATAGTACGAGTTATAAAACCTTACGAGCGCTATTAGCCACGCTTTTGCCCTGCCCGACGTTGAGTTTCTCAGCAATAACGGTGTATTGCCGGTTTTCTTAGATGATGTCGAAGAAGACGTTGCTGCCGCTGGGATACCCCCTTCAAGTCCGGTTTGATGGTATAGCACGCGAGCTCAATGGAAAATGACGGATTGATTGTGGTGCGTATTGTGCGCTATGTTTAGATTCTGATATATGTATGTTTTAGTTTTCGGCAACCACGACAACACTCACCGGCGGGATAATCGTCCAGTCAAGCGCTTCTGCGGTTTTCTTCCCGGCGTGGTACAAGAAGTCTGAGACACATAATAGAGGAAGTGGTTGGTAATACTTTGTGTCGATCAAGGGTTTTGATGTACACAAGCTTGCACTGTACAAGTCAATTGATTTACTAATTTATCATGGAGCATTACTTGCAGCGGGAAACTCACACTTCATCTCATAGCCATCTCCGAACTCCATCAACCACATAAAATGCGGCCAAAACTTATCGACCGAGGTGTAGTCTTGAGCGAAACCATTAGGCAGGGTAAACGCCACCACCCATCGCTGATGTTATCGCTCCGTACCTTACATAGTGTGTCAGCACCGCGGTATGTATATACATCCCGTTGAGGCTCAGCTCACGTACTTTGCCTATGGCTACTATTCCATCGAGGTCCTTTTAGCCCAGTATATCGTCAGGTCTCTTGAATCTTTGTCATTGCTGACTCATTGTTTTGTCGCTGTAATTAATACGATTAACTCCGTTCCACTACTCTGATCCGCCATCTATCAGCTCCTCAGCCCCAACACATACGTATGCTATATGCTGTACAATCCATCATCCTGCTCGTAAGACTTTAATTCTCGCAAGTGAAAGATATTCTAGGTAGAATGGAGAGTCGTGAGTTTTGGGTTACCGAGGGAGAAGAGTGATATCTACAAACTAACCTCAAGCTTAAAGCAACAAGTTTGGAAGGTTGCGAGATGTGATCTCTCTCCTCGCTATCCCATCTTCAAAGAGCGGTCTTGGCACATAAGCTTAAAACTGTCTTTTGTCCTCCTAGCTCGGCTGCTCGGGAGAAAGGGGGATTTATGGTCGTCCGAACCGCCCCTTGATAAATAGAAGAGGAAAGTCATCCTCAAGGTTGTAAAGGGTTGTGAAAACTATTGGCAAAGTTAAGTCCTCAAACTGGTCAATCAAACAAGAGAGATTACTCTTATAATTTTAGTGGTTATATCAATTGTCGTTATTGAAAGAAGCCGAGAGACGCCGGTTTGAGAAAAACTAAGATAAGCTGCCTGAATCCACCTAGAAAGAAATCCTAGGCGAGGAACTTTGACTCTCTCAACCTGTCAAAAGCTAGCATATAGCCTTGGCCTGGTTCCAGCGTCTCGTTGAACCCAACTTCTCGGGATGCAGCAAGATCATAATCAATGCGCATAGGGAATTGCAATGTGTCGATCATATCCCACAGGGTTCCTTCTAAAGCATTCTCTCTTAGGCCATTCTCTTTGACCCATGCCGGCCATGAGTCCCTCTGCGCCATCATCCATTCGCCGCATGAAATAGGCCCAGCAATCTGATCAGAGGGCGCGACTCCCTCTAGATCAAAATACTTACACAGTATCGGCCATTTCTGCTCCCACGAAACTGATGCGCCGTCCCCGACGTTGAGAGAGCGCCCATGGGTCTTTTCGGGATGAAGGGAGACGTAGATATGGAAGTGCGCCACTAAGTCTTGGAAAGAATCTGTGTGCAGCGCGCTCCAGGATGCCTGGGTTCCCGGGAACGTACACTTAGCTCCAGCGCCATTTATCCAGCGATACAATGAGAGGTATTGCCCAATTGCTAGGGATATGTTCATAGCGTTGTGGTGAGGGACGTATCCCGGCTACAAGGCGGTTAGCATGAGATTGCGCCTAGAACGTGGGTTGTTTAGCGAAGAGGGATGTTTACTAGAAAGGACGGTCTGATTTCGGACCATTTCCATGAGTTCTTGGCTGCGTGTTGGACCACGAGATCATACTGCACATTGTAGAAGATCTTGGAACCATATGGTTCAGGGAGACGTGGCAAATCTTCCTTCCAAGGCGCCGGAGGGAATCCAACTTCCATGCTTCCGTAGCCCTTTCGGCGATTAGCTAGAATTTCAATTCCAAGATCTTTGTGTGTTCGCCTACCTTTCCACCTGTCTGTAGCACGAAAAACTTCAACATGGGGCATAGCTTGTCAATCGCTTTGAGGGCGTTGTCAACGAGCTTAGCGTTCACAATTACCAATTGCTCCGCGCTAGAACTGTGACCTGTGTACGCTATATAGGATCCGATAAGTCAGGAGCTGGAAATGAGGAGAATAGTTTGAATTGGTACGCACCAACAAAATACACGTGTGTCACATCGCCGATGTTGTCTATGCTTTCAAGCTTCTGTCTGGTCTGATCCTCGCTGGTGAGGTCTAAGCCATTGTGGATTTCCAGCCGGGGGTCATCAGGCACAAAGGCAACCTCTTTACTCAACGGCCGGTTCGTTAGGCCTATAACGCGAGAAAACGTATCTTTCGATGGATATGAGAGGCATTCGCGCATCAAGGCCCAGCCCGACTTGGCAAGGAGTCAGCTCCTTATGGTAGTTTTGTACTGGAACTTTATGTAACTTACGATACCTGAAGCGCCAAAAATGAGGGCTACATTTCCAGTATTTGAAGCCATGGTAGAAGGAGTAAAATATATTGCAAACCAAAGCTATGCAGCTTTCTTCATCAATGAATGGCAACGAAGGGTCCTTTTAATAGAACTCTTCGATCTTGCAGGATCCAGGTTTTAATTTCGGTTTTCGTATCGGCTTCCGCTTCGTCCCACTCATTAGTAGAAGAGCTGTGTTGTTGCTCAGTGGCAACACGGAAGGAATTCCTTCCGAGGTTCTCGTTCACTCTGCGGGGTTGTAGGTTTAGAGTTTCGTTTTCGTTTTCAATATCGTTTTCGTTTTCAATATCGTTTTCGT